>JAWRVF010000968.1:0-129135 GCA_036785485.1 Physcomitrellopsis africana | reverse complement strand
GTTGAGGAGATTATATGTGGAATGTAAGATCTTTAAATTAAACTTACAAGGCTTAAAGAGAAGACTTCTATAAACAATTTAATGGCTACTTTTAAACAAAGATATGTGCAAAGATGTATTTGATGTGATGATATTTATTATTTTTAAAAAAATTATAATGAATTCAATGATATAGTGTGGCAAGGAGTTATTTTTTAGAAGGATAGAAAAATAATATTAAAAGATACTATAAATCTTTTTAAAACCAACTTTGATAAGTTAAGTACAAAAGCATTGACTCATGGAATTGTAATATTAAAAGCTGCAAATTATAATGCAAGGATGGATGATAACTTCAATAAAAATATAAGAATAAGTAAAATTTAGTCTTCAACCATTTCTACAATATATAAAAAAAAGATGCTATGAAAAGCATTATTAAAGATTGCTACTATAATTTGTGGTACTATAAGTTGGAAAGATCTTGTAGGGGCTCTTTTAGTTCCAACATACATTATTAAAAATTAACATGAAGTTTTAATGGAAGAAAAGAGGTGTCACGGACACAGAATACGAAGAGGAAATCTAAACAAGGAATTTCAAAGAAACGGCAAGAACTAGATTAGTCGAGGATGAGTACAAAGCGACAACTGAGGTGAAATTTAGAGAGCTCGAGATGTGTTATCGAGACTAAGAACTCTTGACTCGACTCACCATATACTTCTAAATAAGAAACTTCTTGAGCGACTTCCAACAACTTAGGAAGCTTCTCAAGCAGCTTCCATGAATTAGGAAGCTTCTCAAGCAACTTCTACTAGCTAAGAAGCTTCTCAAGCAACTTTCACTAACTAGGAAGCTTCTCAAGAAACTTCCATTAACTGCTAATGAAAATTTCTAGAAGGTTCCAGGGACTTACTTCTAGAATGTTCTAATTTCTAGAAGGTTCTAAGACTATGTCCCTAACATCACCCCCTCCTTTAGCTTTGAGGTCTCCGAGAAGCAATGTTGTTGTCAATCAATACCAACGCAAAAAAATAAAGATCTTTCGTATAACATTTGTTATGAATTCCAATTGTCTTTCACGAGGCAAGTGGTTCATCGGTCCTTGAAGCCAACGGTAGTGGTCCACGCCCTCAACTTCCGACCAAGCATGAACTTCCGTGTCCTCATTGTGGAACTGTCCTGCAAACATACCTTCTGGCTGACCATTGTAAGCAGGCTCGACTTCAAATACAATCACCAGTGATCGGTTACTTGGTATCCTCCGTCGTCATCATAGTGCAGGTGGTTCTTCATCTCGAGGTTGCCTTCGTGAGCTAGTAGGTTGAGATGATATGATTGGCATGGCATCTATCTCTTGGCTATCCATGTCGAAAGACCAAACTATGGCTATCAGAAAAGATCTACTCTATCTTGGAGAAAATAACTACATCAACTATGAATTTTGATAGTGTTCTCCCTTCCTTTTATGTTACTAGATGAGCAAGCTTTAGAAAGAAGTTATCCTCAAACCGGCTTAGGTTTCTGAGGATATTGTTGATGAAACTCTTGTACCTTTTGCGGCGCATTGGTGAGATTTTTGGCCAGCTCCCATATTCGCTCATTGATATTGTAGCCTCTCCAATGTACAAAATACTCCAATTTTTCCCATTTACGCCGCAAATCTAGCACCTTTTCTACCTCGTATTTCTCGTGGTTCTCGATTTTGATACTAGGTGGCGAACTTTGCACTCTTCCAAGAAAAGACGATTCTCGATAAATCTCCAACAAAGAAACATGAAAGACTGGATGTACCTTCATAGCAGCTGGTAACTCCAGACAGTACGCTACTAGATTGATTTGCTTCAAGATGACAAATGGTCCCAACCTCCGGTAGTCCAACTTATCACACGGCTGCTTGGTCTTGATATTCCATCGAAGTAGCCATACCTTATCTCCAGTTTTGAAAATAGGTGCTTGATTTTGAAGTTTATCTGCGGATGTCTTATAAGACTCTTGAGCAGACTACAATTGCACCTTTAACATAGTTTGAAGCTCTGATAGCTGCTTCACAAATCGTGCAGCTGTTGAGTTGTTATTCATTGACAGACTTAACAAATCAAGCTTCGGATAAAAGGCCTTTATAAAATCCGGGTGGACCAAGATCGGAGCCGTTGTAAACGCCATCTTAAGATCTTGAAATGCTTTCTCTACTAGGAGTTCCCATTCGAGCTTGTCCTTACACGTCAACCGAGTGAGTGGAGCAGCAACTTGGGAATAATTCTTAATAAAAATCCGATAGAAGTTAGCAAAACCAAGAAAACATTGTACGTCTCTAACCATCTTCAGAACCTCCCATGACACGATTGCTTCCACTTTCTTGGGATCCATTTTCAAGCCTTCTGTGGTCGCGATGAATCCCAAAAACTCCATCTCAGTTTGGTGAAATAAGCACTTCTCCAACTTGGCGTAGAGTCCTTGCTCACATAGTTTTTCAAGGACAAGACAAACATGCTTTTCATGCTCTTTTTTGTTCTTAGAAAATATCAGAATATCATCCAGATAGATGACAATAAAATCGTCAAGATGCTCCCGGAAGATGTCATTCATCATGTGTTGAAAAACTGCCGGAGCATTGGTAAGACCAAAAGGCATGACATTATACTCGAAATGGCCATACCTTGTATGGAAAGCTGTCTTCCATTCGTCTCCTTTTTTAATTCGTACAAGGTTGTAGGCTCCTCTTAGATCGATTTTTGTAAAGATCCTTGCCCGTCCAAGTTGTTCAAGAAGACCAGATATCAAGGGTAACGGATAACGATTCTTCTTTGTTACCTTGTTGAGACCTCGATAGTCCATGCACATCCGTAGCGAGCCATCCTTCTTTTTTACAAATAAGATTGGTGCTCCAGCTGGTGACTTTGAATGGCGAATGAAGTTCTTAGCTAGATTCTCATCAATATACTTCCGCAATTCTGCCAACCCCGTCTATGACAAATTGTAGATTGGGCCAAAAGGGGGTTGTAATCTTTCTTGCAAGTCTATGGCACAATCATATGGTCGGTGCTCCGGTAGCATATCAGCATTCTTCTTTTGAAACACATCTTGAAAATCTTTATATTGCTCCAATATACTTGTTGTCGAAATCTTCTCTTTGCTGGTTGGAGTCGCATAAATGACAAACGGTGTACCTTCCTTGGACGATCTTACAAATGCTCTTGCTCCAATAAATAAAGGTTTTTTGATTCGGGTCTTCTAACTGGTTTACTCTCGGAACGTTCTATTGGAAATGTTATCTTTCGTAACCTCCAATCTATGGTTGGATTATACTTTTCCAACTAGGAAAGACCAAGAATAATAGGACTTGATGGAGTCTTTATAATGTTGAAGATAATATAACTACTATGGTCTTTAAATGCTATTTCTATAGGTTCTGATTCATGAGTGACACTACCCGACAGTAAAGGTCGTCCATCTATGACTTCTATGTAAATAGGTTTAGGTTTCTATACTAGAGGGATCTTATGATGTTTAGCATATTCTTCGTCTAAGAAACAAGCGGATGCTCCTGAATCTAGTAATGCTAAGGTTTTAAGCTTCTGAGGACCAAAAAACAAAGGGATTGTAAAACAAAGGGCAGGTTGGGCAGAGAGGGAGGAACCTGATTGTTGCGATTTTTGACTGTCCAGCCGCACGGTTCCTATTGTGGCTGGGCATTTTTGTTTTCCTGAAAAAACGTGCCTCTGGTCTTGACAATGCATCGATTCTGCTTCTTGACGCAATTTCCAACCTTGTGGCCTTCTTCACCGCAATATAAGCATAGTCCTTCCTCCATACGCCGCTTCTTCTCTTCTGGAGTGAGGGATTTGACATGTACCGCATCAATTTGCATGTCGTCCGTCTCGGAATGTGAATTCAAACTGCTTGCTGACATGGTTGAGGCATGACAAGTCACATGTTGTCTTGAGCGTTGGTCTTGGCGGCGCTGAAATAGACGCTTGTTACACTTCACAGCTTGGCTAATGGCTTCGTTGAGCGTTTGTGGATCAGGAAGAGATAATAGCAAATCCTTCACATCATCCCTGAAACCCCAATAAAATTGACTCGTCAATGCTTTTTCATCCCAGTTGATGTCACATGCTAATTGTCTGAAGTCTGATGCATAAACTGATGCAGAGCGTGTCCCTTGTCGTAGTGATCGAATCTTTGTTGTAGCCCATCGAGCCTTGTCATGCTCGCCAAATGCTTCCGCAAACGCTTCCAAAAAAGTTTCGAAGTTGTTCAAAATTGATGATCCCTTCTCGAATAAAGGAGCAAACCATGATAGAGCCTGTCTCGTAAGTAGGGTTCCAACTAGTCCAACATGTGACTCCTCTATTGGATAGCGTTCGGATTGTAAAATTATTATTAACCTGATTTGATTGACAAAACCTCGAAACTTGGAGCGTGTACCATCGAACTTATCTGGAAGGCTAACTCGAGGCTCCTTTCGTTGTAGAACTAGTGGTTCTTGTCGAATTACAGGCAAAGCTGTTTCTTCTGGTGCAGAAACTTGAGGTTGATGAATTCTAGATTGTGTTACTCCAGATGCTCCATCATTATGAAGTCTTGCAAATGCTCCTTCAATCTCCGCAGTTCTTTGCGATAACATAGCAAGGGCATTCATAATGGCGTCCAACTTGGACTCCGAACTTTCAGTCATACTAATCCCTTGATCTCCAGCCATTCTAAAAGAGAGAAATAATTGATTCTACGAAGAAGAAAATATTGGTTTAGAGGAGGGTACTCCGCAACCTCTAAAATGTCTAAAATCCTTCAAGAAGAGAGGTAATCCACTCTCTCCAAGAAGAATAAGACTCCAATATTGTAATGGGAGAGATATCAGTTTAGAGGAGGGTAATCCGCAACCTCTAAAACACTAGTATACCTTCAAGAAGAGGGGTAATCCACACTCTAACAAGAAGGACTAGCTCTAATATCTGAGATGAGAGTAGTCTCGACAAACTGTCATGGATACAGAATATGAAGAGGAAATCTAAACAAGAATTTCAAAGAGAACTGGCAAGAACTAGATTGATCAGATGAGTACAAGAGCAACACCAGAGAGGTGAGCTAGAGCTCCAAGAGATGTGTTGTCGAGACTGAAGAACTCTTCAGCCTTGACTCCTATATATACTTCTAAATAAGAAACTTCTTGAGCGACTTCCAACAACTTAGGAAGCTTCTCAAGTAGCTTCCATGAATTAGGAAGCTCCTCAAGCAACTTCTACTAGCTAAGAAGCTTCTCAAGCAACTTCCACTAACTAGGAAGCTTCTCAAGAAACTTCCACTAACTGCTAATGAAAATTTCTAGAAGGTTCCAGGGACTTGCTTCTAGAATGTTCTAATTTCTAGAAGGTTCTAAAACTATGTCCCTAAGAAGAGGAAGGAGGATTTTGATGATACAAAACAAGGAAATTCTTTTAAGAAGCAAACTCAAGGAAACAAGACTTGTGAGATGGCTTCTTAAGAATTATTCATAGAAGATGCTTTAGCAATATTGAAGGAGAAAGAAAAAGAAACAAAAGAGAAAGATAAATTAATAGCTTACAAATTACTTTATGATATTGAAGCAGCAACAAATTTAAAAGAGGTGCTTGAGGAATATATATTTAATGCAAAGATTGAATTTATATTAAAAGAGATTCTAGAGATTGCAAAGAAGGAGTTTCATGATATTATTTTTGACAAATTAAATAAAAGAGACAATTAACAAGTAAAATAGAATTAAATCATACTATCGGTGCAAAGATATAAAAGGATGAAAAAGAATTTGTTAATTATTATAAGCAATCAGAAAAAAAAAAAAAAATATCATAATTAAGAAGTATATTTTGAGGATTAGAGTGAAAAAAAGATATAAATTTTAAATCATTATATTCAAAAAATATTAGATTAGGACGACTATAAAAATATTAGTAAAGATTGGAAATATAGGAGAACTAATTATTGCTCTAATTGACTATGATTCAAAGATAAATCTTATATCTAAAGATCTTTATAAGAAACAAAGGTGGCCAATTGATATAGAACATGGATAGACAATATAAGTGGCTAATAACAAATGAAGTGAATTGTATGGTGCTTGTTTAGATGTTAAGATTTAGATTGGTGATGTTGCAATAGGAGAAAATTTCTTTGTTTCGCTTATTTTAAGACAACCATATATTATAATAATACGGATGGAGATAAATATGCTTGATGATGGTTCAATTTATATATAGATATATAGTGAAGATAGAAAAAAGACAATATAATTTTTAACTATGCCTCCCAATTATGAGCAGAATTGAGACAACTTAAAAGAGAATCTATTGCCTAAAATTGTTGAAGAATTTAAGGATTTTGGAGAAATACCACTATAAAGCAAGATTATAGAATTACAAAAAGAAAGATACTCTTGTAAGATATAAGTGCTTTTGATATAAGATTTATTAGTATTTTTAAAAATAAAAATATTATGTATAAGAAAATTGAGGATTTAAAAAAAAAAAGAAAAAAAAAGAAGACTATATAATACTGAAAAAGAATTATGTGAATTGGAGTTATTAGAAGATGATAAAAAGATTTTTGATATTTATAAAGAAAATAGATTGGAAGATTCTTTAGAATTGATTGCATCAATTGGATTAAAAAATAATGATAAAGTTGTATAAATTCATTTAAGGGAGATTTATTCTATATTTGAATCTTTTTAAGTACTAAAGATTATTATAGAAATAAAATATAAGACAATAGATAAGGAAGTGAAATCCATTGTAGGACTTTTACTAAAGGATTCTAAAGAACAAATAGAAAAAACATCAAGAGAAAAGAATTTAAGAGATCCAAGGAGTATTGAACATCAACTCACCAAAAAAACTTTTGAAGAATTGAAAATTGGATTTGATGGTTCTTTATTGTTAGAAAAAATAATATATTTCAAAAAAACACTTATAAAATGAAATAAATCATTTGTCTTTAAATCTCATGAAATAAGATGTGTAGATCCTAATATTGTAGCTCCTATAGTTATCTTTATAATATCGCATGTACCTTAAAATTTGAGGCCAATTTTAGTATCAAGGACACACTTATTTAAATTGATGGACTTATTGAAAAAAAAGATGCAAATGAAGATTTTGAAGTCTATTTTGCTTTATATTCTAGTTGTTGATTCACAATGCCTAAGAAAAATAGATCATTACTATATATCCAAGATATGTAGCCAATAAATGTAATAACTATTAAAAATATAAGTATAGTAGATGAATTTGTTGAAATATTTGTAAGAAAAATAATTTATTTAATGGATGATTTATATTTAGATTATGATCAATTTTAACTTATATTTAGAAGTAGAAATATGACAACAATAAAAACACTACTTAGATTGATTAAAATGTATATTCTTCTATGAGATAATACTAACTCAATTGTACATATGATGAATGGAATGAATAAGGTATTGAAAGACTTTATTTTTTAAAAATTTATGCCTTTTTTAAATGATGTTCTTATCAAAGGGTATAGAAAAGGAAAAAAAGATGAGATTTTAGATAAAAAAAGAATATTATTAGTATATTATTGATTATATAAGATTATAAAAAGATTTTAATTTGACTTCAAAAAATTTATCTTATACTATCTAAGACAAAATCTACATTTGAAAAAGAAGATATTGTGATTTTTGGACATTTATATATATTTTATACAAGAAAATTAGATGCAAGCAAAGTTGATGCAATTGGAAGGATTAAGGAGATATATGACTTTTTAATAGAAGTACATAGGTTTTTGAATATGTATGTGTTTTATTATATAAGAATTTCTCATTACACTATTGTGTTGTAGTTTGGCTACCATGTAATATATATATATATATATATATATATATATATATATAATATATAATTTATTATGCAACTAAGTAAAAGCCATATTAGTGAATTTTTATTGATTATAAAATATGATTAGATTGTTAATTTAAGGGATCCATTTAAAAAGGCTATTATTGAAGTTTATACATATTATTTTTTTTATAGTGACTTTTGAGGTTGATTTTATATTGATAATAACTTTATATATTTTGAATTATCTTTGTTAGACATTGGTGACCTTTGAAATCTTATTTTATTTTATTTATTTGATATTTAGAACACATATTATATAAATCTTATTAGAAAAAGGATTAAAAAGGAATTTTTAGTATAAAAAAGAGTAATTAGACCATCCATGTGGATGAATGGAGATGGATGATAGAAATCTCTATTTCTATTGACCAAAAGTCATATCCAATGGGCTTCAAGGAGGCTGCTTGAGGCCTTATTAGGGATTAGGGGGTTTTTGTTTTTTGAGGGCATTTAAACATCAAAGGTTAGGATCATTAAGTTTGGATTTTTGGCTATGGTTTTGATGCAAATTTTGAGTGATTTGGAATTTTTATGAAAGAGATATATGTATTCAAAGTTAAGGTATTAAAATTGAATCTATTATCACTCTTTTGGATATAATTCACATGTACAAAAAACAATAAAGAATTGGTGATTGAGGTTGGAAAGAACATTTTTTTGGCTATACTTTTTATTTTTGGTTAACAAATTTTAAGCTAAGATGAAAGAGATATTGGAAGTTGAAGTTAGTCTTTATAATCTAAAGATAGTAAATAATCTTTTTTAATAAGTGGTTATATTTTGAGCTATATCTTAATCAATTTGACATGATTTTGGCTCAAAATTTTCAAAAAGATATATTTTCATGTTAAAAAATTATATATAAAAGTTTCATAGTATTAAGATTTTGGATTTTTGAGATATAGAGAAAATAGTGCTTAGGTGTCTATAAACTAGGATTTTAAGTACTTGCTAGGATTTTAAAGATATCAAGCGATCTAAAACAAATTTGTACTTGAATTTTCTTGTAATAAAGCTTAAAAATATAAACTACACTTTGGAAAAATTTGATAAAAATTGAATAGCTAGATTAAGAGTTATTGGACTCTAAAGTTTGAGAAGGAATCAATCTTTTGCAAGTAAATAAGCTATTGAAGGATTTCATTGCAATTTGAGCATTTTATACAAATTAAAGAGGTTTTTCAAGAGCCAAGGCTTTATGGACGTGGAAAAATGGATATATGGAGGTATAATAAAATTTTGATGTGAAGATGAGATTTTGAAATGAAATTATGGATTTTCTTAAAAGTCATTGAAAATCTAACTTAAATCTAACAATTAAAAAATTTTATATAAAAAACTATTTAAATATAAGAGATTTTTACTAATATAATATTTTTTTTATAATATTATTATCTTAATTGTTCTTTTTATTGAGGACAAATTATTTATTGGAGTTTTGCCAATAAATTATAAGTAAATTCTCTATAGTCAGGTACTAAGTATATTTTCAAATTGAAGATCATGCCATACAATAATGCTCATATAATAGATCTATTATATTAATTATTATATAAATATTATCAATTTAAATGGAAGAAGAAGTATACTGAAATAATGCAAAGGCTAAAGGCGTTATTATTATTACCTCTAATTTTAAAAAGAGTTGATTATGAGTGCAATAGACAAGTAATTTTTATTGTAGATAGTAGTTCTATTGCTATTAGATAGATTGTATTAGGGACATATACTTTGGAAGCTCACAGAATCTTTTAGAACATTTTAGGAACTTTCAAATTAGTAGAAGTCACTTGAAAAGCTTCTTAGTTATTAGAAGTAACTCAAGAAGCTTTGTAATTAGTAGAAAGAGCTCGAGAGTCTTTGTAGTTGATAGAAAGAGCTTGAAAAGATTCCAAATAGGTAGAAGCTGCTCGAGAAGCTTCATAGATAGGAATATATATTGAAGTCGAGACTAAAGAGTTCTTCAATCTCGACAACACATTTCTTGGAGTTTTAGCTCACCTTTCTTGGTATTATTTGTATATTCATGTGATTAATTCAAATTTTTGTTGGTATCTTCTTGAAACCTTTTTTCTAGTTCAAATCTCTTGATGTATATTCTTGTGTCTTTAATAGTTTGTCAAGACTTCCTTCATTTTAAATATCAAAGTTGGATCCTTCTTCTTAAAGAGTGAATTATCTTTTTTTTTGAAGATATATCAATACTTCAGAGATTGCAGATTATTATTCTCTAAACAGTAAAAAGCAGGCAGCTAAGGCAATGGTTGTTGATCTTGCTTTCGACAAAGAAGGGTCAGCTGACAGCCACAAGTATTACCTTACTGTCATTCCTAGATCAAGTATAATAGATTTTGATACTATAAAAAAGATAATTGGAGTAAAAAGGGTCTCTCGCAAAAACAAAGATTATAAGAAGGCTAACTAGCTGCAATATTTTTTTCATTATAATATTGAAGCTTTATCTCTCTTGTGAGAGAGTGGATCACCCTTCTTTTTAAAGGTCTTAAATCATCTTAGTGTCATGGATAAGATTTACTCCAACAATCATTTAATTAATATGGATAGATAGAAGTAGATAAAAATAGATTAATTTGATAATATCTTATAGAATAGCTTCTTAGAAGCTTCATAGATGTAGATTCATTTTTATATATATCTATAGGTGATTGGTAGGCTAAAAACTTGGCCAATAAGTTAATCACGTGTTGCACATATTGATAGCTTATAGAACAAGCTAGCCATGTATTGCACATGTTTGTAGCTTGTAGAACAAGCTAAATATGTGGCATACATATAAGAAACTTGTTTTGTAAGTTTGATATGTGTCTTGCAAGTTGGATGCATATTGGAGGTCCTATAGAATGCCACCACATAGTTCTTAGATAGATAATATATATAGAAAGAAGAGTGAAGCCTTCTTCACTCTTGTCAATTTTTTTCTTGCTTCTAGTCTAGTTCAAGAGTCTCTTGTATTTTCTAATCTTTGGCAATAACCATTCTAATTTTTTTTTAAATATACATATTCCCTTGTTTCTATTTTGTTATTTTCCTTTAACATAGTTTTTATTAACTTATGCATCTATTTTAGTTTGTGGCCTTGACAGATTGATAAGAGTAAAGTTATAATATTAAAGCTTTGTCTTTTTTTGATTAAGAGTAGATTACCTCTTTCTCTTGATAAGACATAAGTAAATTAGAAGTTATAGATTATTGACTTCTAAATTGATATTGTTCCTAGATTTTTTTTTTTTTTTTTTTTTTTTTTCTCCTTTCTATTGTATTATCATGGCAGAGCTTGCTAAAATGAAGAATGCAATGGTACAAATGCAAGAGCAAATAAAAAAATTAATGATCACAATGCATCAAATCAATGTATAACTACAAAAAGCAACAAGATTAGCAGAAAGTGAAGATATACATATGATTGGAGCTGCTTCAAGCCATACGACTTCACCTATGCTTGAATATAGTTCAAGCATCAATGAACTAAAAATTAGTTTTCTGGAAAAGTTTGATGGCATCAGATCTAACTTTTGAGGATTTATCAATCAAGTATAACTGGTGATTGAACTTCAACTCCAAAATTATCCAACTCAAGGGTCACAAGTCAAGTTTATTAGAACACTACTTTTAGGCTTTATTTTATCATGGTTTTCATCCTTTCTTGAAGAATGTGATCCAATATTAGATAATTTAGAGGTATTTTTAATGAAATTTTGATTTATGTATGGAGAACATGATATAATTTGTATTGCAACGAACAAGATCTGCATCTTGTGACAAGGTAATTGATCAATGATATCATATGCTTTACAATTTTCACAATTAGGAATTGATACCAAGTAGGATGATGCTGCACTCATTAACCAATTTTTCTATGGATTAGAATATGAGGTAAAAAAATTGATGCTCAACTTACATGATCCTTAGACATTGAGTCAAGCAATTGATTTTGTTGTGAAGTATGACAATCAACTTTGTGAATTTTAATTTGAGAGTCGCACAAAAAAGCCTCATTGTTACTATAATACAATGCCAACATCTATCACGGATACAAAATATAGATTTGAAGTCTAAACAAGAAGTTCAAGAAGAATTGGCAAGAATTGGATTAATCAGATGAGTACAAAAACAACACCAGAGAGGTGAGCTAGAGCTTCAAGAGATGTGTTATCAAGACTGAAGAACTCTTCAGCCTCGACTCCAATATATACTCCTACTTAGGAAGTTTTTCAAGCAGCTTCCACCAACTAGGGAGCTTCTCAAGCAACTTCCACCAACTAGAAAGCTTCTCAAGTAGCTTCCACCAACTAAGGAGCTTCTCAAGCAACTTCTATTAACTAAGAAGCTTCTCAAGCAACTTCTATTAACTAAGAAGCTTCTCAAGCAACTTCTACCAACTAAAAAGATGTTAGAAGGCTCTGGAAGGTTCTAGAGAATTCTAGGAAACTTTTAGAATATTCTAGAAGGTTCTAACAAGTATGTCCTTGACATCACCTCCTCCTCTAGCTTCGAGGTCTCCGAAATGCCATTTGAGATGTATACTCACAAACGTAGGAAATCAAAAATTTGTCGCATAGTCTCTGCAATATATTCCAACTGTCATTCACGAGGCAGATGATTCATGGGTCCTTTTAGCCACCGATAATGACCAATACCTTCCACTTGAGACCATGCTTAAACTTCTGTATCTTTATTGTGGAAATGACTTGAAAATATCGCTTTGCCACTACTTGCATGAGCTGGTTCAACTTCAAAGACAATTACAAGTGACCTGCTGCTTGATATTCTTCGACATCTTCTTGGCACTTCTAATTCTTCATCTCGAGGTCGGCGTCATGAGCTACTCAATTGAGATGGTACTACTAGTATAGTATCTACATTCTCACTAGCCATATCTAAATATACCTTGATATTAGTTATCTTGATATTACGAAATACAACAAGTTATGTTTTGATGAGAACTGGATCTTTTTTCTATTCATTTCTCCAGAGAAGGCTTTATCTTCACACTTCATTAATGACCAGCTTTTGGTTTATTAGGATATCGTCGATGGAATTTCCGTACCTTTTGTGACGCATTTGCAAGATTTTTGGCCAATTTCCATATTTTTTCATTAATATTGTAGCCGCTTCAATGCACAAAATATTCTAATTTATTCTATCTTGCCGTAAATCTAGTATCCTTTCCACCTCATATTCTTTGTTGTTTTCAATTTCTATACTAAGTGGCGGACATTGCACTCTTTTAGGAAAAGACGATTCCCGATAAGACTCTAACTGAGAAACATGAAAGACAGGGTGTACCTTCACAGCAGTTGGTAAGTCTAAGCGGTATGCCACACGATTGATCTACTTCTGGATAACAAATGGTCCCAATCTCCGATAGTCCAGCTTATCACATGGCTGCTTGGTCTTGATATTCCGTTGAAACAACCATATTTTATCTCCAATCTTGAAATTAGGTGCCTGATTTTGAAATTTATCTGCGGATGCTTTGTAAGACTCTTGGACAATTTGCAATTGAAGCTTCAATGTGGTTTAAAGCTCTGATAGCTGTTGCCCCAATCTTTCAGCTGCTGGATTGTTATTCGTTGATGGACTCAATAGATCAAGCTTCAAATGGTACCCATAGTTGGAAAAGAATGGTATTTTTTGAATCGATCCATGAAGGGTGTTGTTATATGCAAACTCGGCTAGCGGTAGATATGCAGTCCAATCATCTTGCTGATAATTGATGTTACATCGTAAATACTGTTCCAAAACTTGATTCACCCATTCCGTTTGGCCGTCAGTTTGAGGATGGAATGCCGAAGAAAGCTTGATGTCCACCTTCAATATTTTAAAAAAAAATCTCCAAAACTTTGATACAAATTGGGTTCCTCGATTCAACATGATATCATCTGGTAGACCATGATATCGATACACATTATCAAGGAAGAGCCTTGTTGTATCTTTGCTTGATAATGTCTTCTTGCAAGGGATAAAATGTGCCATCTTCGTAAGTCAATCCACCACAACAAAGATGCTGTCAAATGAATTCAATGGCGGCAGATCTGTAATAAAGTCCATAGAAACTGAAGACCATAGACGACACGGAATGGGCAATGGTTGTAGAAGTCCATAAGGGCAAAGTCAAGGGTTCTTGGATCTTGAACAAATGTCACAAGAGAGGACAAAATCCTTCACATCCTTCCACATTTGAGGCCACCAGAAATCTCCAGAAATGAATTCCAAGGTCTTGTTGAATCCGAATTGTCCCGCAGCTGGAAAGTCATGACGAGATTGAAGGACTCGAAGTTGTGCTGGCCCTTTTGAGATATACAGTCGCTCCTCAAAGTATAAGAGATCTCCTTCAACCTCGAACTTGTCATCATTGATATGCTGTCATACTGCATTTACGTGCAGTGTATAAAAATATTAAAAATCTTGTATCTATTGTTAATATATGTGTGAGTGCTAGAGGTTATTTTAGAAGATATTATAAGGAGAGGATTTATTATAGCCACTTAATTAGTGAATTAAGATGGCTATTTGTTTTGTTCTTACCTTATTTATATCCTAGAATAGACTCTTTTGTAATTAGAAGAAAGGTAAAGGTTGTTTTACCTTTCTTGTTGACTTTTGAGATAGAATGGACCTTGTGAGGGATAAGAAAGAAGAGCATGGGGTGAATAAGGCCCATCCAATAGGATTTGGCTGCCCATGTGGGCGTCTCATAGTCTAATATAGAAAGAAAGGGAGATATACTCCTCTTGTTAGACCGAGAGGAAAAAAGGCAGTTTTTGAATAGTGAACTTTGGAGAGAGAAAGCTCCGAGGAGATAGAAGTGTTTGTAGTGAAAATTGGTGGGTGTGTTCTTCGAGTTGTGAGGATTCTAGAACCTACTCACTTGCTTGTATTGGAGTTGTGAACAAAAGGTTATGCTTGTTTTAGTAGAGTGAGGTTTGCTGCCACCCGACGAAGAGGTGCAGAAACTTCGAGCTGCCACTGCAAGTTTGATTTCAACTCTTTCTTAGTGAAATTTATAGAGAGTGTGGAAGATTGTATTAGCTATCTATCAAGACATCTCTTGTAGCATTTGGAGTTGGAGAGCAAAAGTTGTGAGCTTGAGAGTGGGAAAGGGTTTGCTGCCACCCGACGAAGAGGGGCAGAGACTTTGTTCAACCACCCAAGTCGGACAGTCTCTTTAATCCTTTTGATATTTTAGGTGCTTATAGTAGCTTATGTAAGCTTTCTACAAAAACAAAAATCAATACATTTGGAGCTTTGATGAAAGTTTTATGAGCCGTGAAGTGTCAAAGAGGGAAAATTGTTGCTAGGGTTTGAAGAGTAGAATCGACTAGCTACAAAATCTGGAGTTTGAGAGGCATGCATGCGAAATTTTAGAACAAGTTAGATGATGGAGTGAGCTTTCTAAAAAGCTATTGCATGTCCAATTTGGAGAAGGGAAGTGATCACAACAAAGGCTGAAGTGAAGAGGAGCTTTGCTGCCTTTGCATTTGCTTGGAAATTTTAGCGCCTACTTCTTTTAGCCATAACTTTTAAATGGTAAGTCATCTATTTGTGAAATTTTGATATGTTTTACAATGGATTATTGGCTTTCCATAGGCTGTAAGCACGCTTGATTCGACCTTTAGATGAATTTTTAGTGATTTATTTAGTTTCAGTTTGTTGTATAACTTGTATTCCTCATATGCGGTTGTATTTTGAGGTATACTTGAATACATACATACTTTGCTTATACTTTTTATACAAGTATATATACTTGTATTTATACAAGTATTCTATAAGTATTCTACAAGTATTATACATAATATTTGTACAAGTATTTGTACAAGTATTATACCAAGGATTTATACAAGTATTTGTACAAATGTTATACCAAGGATTTATACAAGTATTTATACAAGTATTTGTATAAGTATTATTCAAGTATTTATACTTTATATTTGTACAAGACTTGTACAAGTATAATACAAGTATAACTTGAAAGCTTGAAGAAATATTGTGCAAGTATAGAACATACTTGCACGGCTTCCTCTCATGTTCCCTGCTAGTTCTAGTAGCAGCTAGGAACCCGGCGTTTTCCCAAGGCAAATTCTCTCTACCCGACATAATTGGTGCTTCCACTGAGAGCTGCTTTGGGGCTACTAGTTTTGGCTAAGGTAATATGGAGGATACTGGAGGGGCTTCCTCTGGAGCCCAATCAAACATGGATACCATTCTAGGAGCTTTGGCAATATTTATGGATCAATATAAAACTCAAGCTGGAGGTAATGGAGCTACCAAGGCTTTGAAGGGTGTTCTTGACAAGATTGGAAGATTTGACGGAAAGGACATCACCAGGTTTTTGAAGGTTTATGTTTGTGAGATGGAGGTGCAACAGGCACCTGAGGCTCGAATGATACAAACTTTCACATTAGCTGTTGTGCCTGAGATTCGTGAGAAAGTGGAAGAAATTCGAAGGGATGTAAATTTTATTACTTGGATGACATTTGAAGAGAGATTGCGTGATGAGTATTTTGAAGAAGATTCAGAGAGGATGACCAAGAGGTCTTTTATTGATTGGATTGAACAGCGGCCTGGAAATACTATGGGTCCAAATGAATTACTACGAGATTTTGAGAAGAAATACAACCAATTGCCTTTAGCAGAAAGGCGTCTTTTTGATACTAGGAAGGCTGAGTTGTTCTTGCAAGCAGCAGATGATGCTTTGGAAGATAGACTCTTTTTGCTTTTAGGTGATCGAACCACCGAAGGAGGTTTTACAAATGATTGGAGGAGAGTGGAGGAAGCAGTCGCTCTTGTGGCAAAGCAACGGAGAATGAAATCCAGAAGTGTGACAACTCAGATGGATGTAGTATCAAAGCCTGCTACAAAAGCTTCCAAGGTATCATTTGCTCCAACCTCTTCAACAACATCTCCTAAGATGGTCAAGACAGTTGAAGAAAAAACTTTAGATGAGCTTATAAAGGGTATTAGGGATTTGAAGGTGGAAATGAGTGAATTGAAAAAGTCTCGAGACCCTCAATCATCTGAAGGTGCAAGATCATTTGTGAGGAAATGCGTTTATTGTGATGGAGAAGACAATCACAATCTTCGGAGTTGCAAATCATGTGATGAAGCTATTAAAGCAGGCATTATTGTCTTCAAAGATGGTAAGATTCATGATACATCTATTAACTTGCCTTTGAGTACCAACTTTGGCAAGGGAGGAATGAAAAAACTTATGGAAGAAAAGATGAGAAGGTCTAATTGTTTACATAGACAAGGTGCTGAGACATTCCATATAGGAGTGGAGCAACAAACAATTAAGACTTTAGAAGCTCCATCTGTTGAAATTTTGCGCAGAGGGGCTCAAGCCATTTGAAATATCACTGGTTGGAATGACCCTGTTGAAACAGCTAGCATCAAAGTTTTTTTAGGACAAGTTCAAGACAAAACTAAAGACTATGATGTCTTTGTTGAAGAGAAGAGAGGGCGAACCTCTGAGAATGATGATACAGGAAAGCCAATATCTAAGAGAAAAATCCAGGAGCTCAAAAAAGGTGAAAAGGTAGAAGGTCCTACTGCTCATACACGGCAAAGACCTGGGAGGTCCTCTGTCTTTGATCATTTAGGAGAAGGGCCACTTCTAAAGGAAAAATGGAAAGAGAGGACAGACAATGCCAAAGAAAAGGAAAGGGAAGCTGATTCTAAAGGAAAAGATAAGGGACCTACCTATAAGCTTCAATCTGACATTGAATCTTCTATTGACATGAAAGGGGTGTTAGAAGAAAGAATCCTGGATGCCAAGATTGAATTTACATTAAGAGAGGCTCTTGGCATTGCTAAAAAAGATTTTCATGAATTGATCATTGATGTCATTAAGAGGAAGAGACAGATGACAGTTGAAACAGTCATGATGAAGGCTCTGGACACGCATATGACCAAAGATGAGGAATTTGAAATTGGACAAGTATTTGCTTTGATGTGTGATCCAATAACTATGGAAGAGAAGGCTAATAATGGTCAAATGGTTAAAGAACAAAATGACTATTTGACTAATGAGGAGGAAGATATGATCTTACAAATGTTTGCACAAACCTGTGTGGTCAGTAACAAGAGTGATATGACCAAAGATAAAGGTTTTGTGGAATATGAGAAGATGGTGGAAAATAACGAAGAGGGGGTGAAAGGCTATGACATAAAGGTCCAGGCCTTGCAAACTCAAGAAGAGAAAGAAGAAGCAGTGGATGGATTAGTATCTGTGGCAGCACATGGGAGAAATACTGAGGTAGAAGTGAGGACCTTTGATTGTGCAATTGTGCATGGGATTGATAGAAAAGACAAGGAAGGAATGGATTATATTCAACCATTTTGGGCTAGAGCTACCACAGAGACAAGGGTCAAATTTGGAGGATTAGATGAATCAATTTTGGCTCTTGTGGACCATGGCTCAGAGATAAACATTATTTCTCGAAATATTTATGAGAAAAATAAATGGCCAATTGATACTAATCATGGATGGGTTATGAGGGCTGCAAATTGTGGGCGAACACAATTATTTGGAGCTTGTCCGGCAATTGCGACAAAGATTGGAGATGTGGAAGTAGAACAAAACAAAATGATGGTGCTTATCCCGTGATATTAGGACAACCTTACATCACTGCATCAAGAATGGAAACCAAGGTGTTGAATGATGGATCTCATTATGCACGAATTCGAAGCTGTGATGGCAAGAAATCTGTACAATTCTTGACAGTGAAGTCTGAACATGAGAGGCATCGAGTTTGTCTTAGGGATGGGCCTCTGCCTAATTCTTTACACTTTTCGGATTTCTGAATTGCACTCGTGGAGAATGGGGATCCACGGGTGCAGAAGGACCGAATATTTTTGAGCTCCCCAATATACATGGCATTAAAAGTAGATTTGTTGGAATGACTAAGTGTGGATTTGTGAGTTTTATGGATATAAAAGATCTGGACCCTGTAAATAAAAAGATCATTAAAAAGATGGAGAAAAATCTAAAAAATGCAAAGGCTCTTTTAAATGGTGAGTATATTTCTGGAATATATGAAGAAAAAGGCATTGGAGATGATATATTGCAAGTTTTATGCAACTTGCAGATTAAAGAAGAAGAAAATAATGGTACAGATATTATGATTGAAATTCACTCGAGAGCATTGTATCAAGAAATAATAGATGCAATGAATAGCAAGGATTTATGCCAAAGTTATAAGTTGGATCTTGAGGCCATGGTAAATACAAAATATAAAACAGTGGCCAAAAAGGTAAAGCCTATAGCAACTCAACTTCCATTGGATACTGATGAGCATGTCAAACAAGCAGAGAAGGAGCCAAGTTTAAGAGAAGCTAGGAAGATTGGGCACAAGTTTACTAAAGAAACATTAGCAAACTTGAAGATTGGAGGGAGAGAATTCTTGTTAGAACAAGAAGAAAAGAGGTTTCAAGAGATGCTCTCAAAACATGGAAAGGCCTTTGCCTCTTCACCAGATGAGATTGGATGTGTGCGACCAGGTTTAGTAGCACCCATGGTTATTTTTACAGTACCACATGTGCCATGGGATTTGAAGCCAATACCAGTTCCACGAGCATTACTTCCTAAATTAGTTGACTTATTGAAGGAGAAAATGCATATGGGAATACTTGAGCCTTCAATGGCTCCATATTCTAATCGTTGGTTTACTGTTCCTAAGAAGTCTGGAGCATTACGATTCATCCAAGATATGCAACCAGCTAACCAGGTTACCATTAGGAACAAAGGATCAGGACCAATTGTGGATGAAGTAGCAGAAGCGTTTGCTGGACATGCCATATATTCGATTGGAGATCTGTACTCTGGTTATGATCAATTTCAATTGGCCATTGAAAGCAGAGACTTGACAACCATGAAAACTCCGTTAGGATTGGTTCGAATGTGCACATTGCCTCAAGGTGCTACAAACTCAGTGGCACATATGCAAAATGCAATGAATCAAATCTTGAGAGAGTTTGTACCAGAAAAGACTATACCCTTTGTGGATGACATTCCTATCAAAGGATGTAAAGAAGAATATAAAGACTCTATTTTGGATAATGATGGTTGCAGAGCATTTGTAAGAACGCATATTAAAGATGTTGATAAGATTTTATGCAAGATTGAAGAAGCAAATTTGACCCTTTCAATTGAGAAGTCTAAATTTGGTTTTGAAGAAATTTTGGTAGTTGGACATCTTTGTGGACGGTATGGAAGAAGGCCTAATCCTGAGAAAGTTGATGCTATTGCAAAAATGATGGCTTGTAGTAACATCACTGAAGTAAGAAGGTTTCTAGGAGCATGTGTCTTCTATCAAATATGGATACCTCATTTTGCTCACATATCAGAGCCTCTTTACAAATTATTAAGGAAGGGAATTAAATTTCATTGGAAACAAGAGCAAGATTTGGCGATGGAAGACTTGAAAGGAATTTTAAAGTCACCTCCAGTTTTAAAACAAGTTGAATATGAGAGTGGAAGACCGGTGATTGTTACAGTGGACACAAGTCCAATAGCCATAGGGTGGGCTGTTGGCCAGGATGATATAAAAGGAGATAGATTTGCTATTCGTTTTGGAGCAAGGATTCTTACAGAACGCCAGAGAGCATATCCTCAAGTGAAGAGAGAGCTTTGGGGTGCACTTACTGCTCTAACAACTGAAAGAAATTACTTGATTGGAGCAAATGTTGTGTTGGAAACTGATTGCTTACCTCTTCTTGGTATGATTGCCAATTGTTCTTCACCAGACATTGCCATGCTTCGATGGATAGCATATATCAAGTCATTGAATCCAGTTTTGGTGCACATTGCTGGAAAAATGAATCCTGTGGCGGATATGTTATCAAGGGCCAAATACTTTCATGAAGAAGAAATGATGGCTCATGAGGAGAGTGAAGACCTTTTAGAAGAAAGGTATGTATTAGCTGTTGATAGAAAAAATTTAACCAATGACATCTTGCCATTCAAAGTAGAGTTATATAAGGGGAGACTACAAGATATTGGACTCTATTTGAGCACTTTGAAGAAGCAAGAAGGATGGATGGACAAGACTTTTAAAGATATCAGACATCAATCATACGGATATCTGTTGAGAGATGGACTTCTTTGGAAGAGGGCAAAAAGAGCTGATGAATTACCTTTGAGAGTGGTGGATGATCTTGAAACCAAAATCCACGTGCTTAGAGAATTTCATGATGCCCTTTGGGCTGGTCACAGAGGAGTTTGGGCCACTTATACAAAGATTAAGGAACGATATTGGTGGAAGAGTTTATATAAGGATGTTGAAGAATTTGTAGCTTCATGTGTTGTATATCAACTTCAATCTAAGGCCCGATACAGGGATGAACTACATCCCACTTATCCTCCTTCAATTCATTTCCAATGGATGATTGACTTAGTTGCAATGCCACCTGGAATTTGGGGAATGAAGTATCTTGTTTTGGCAAGGGAAGAGCTCTCAAACTTTGTTGAAGGAAGAGCTCTTCGAACCAAGACTACGGAAGGAATTTGCAGATTCATTCTTGAAGATATTTTTAGCAGATATGGAAGTATTGGAAGAATGAGAGCTGATAGGGGTGAATTAGATGCAATTGAAGCAAGATCATTTTTTCAAAGATATGGTGTACAGCTAAGGTTAACAACTGCTTACAATCCTGAAGCTAATGGCAAAATAGAGAGAGGGCACCCTCCTATCATTCATGCCTTAGTTAAGGCTTGTAAAGAGAAGCCTAATCTTTGGCCTAGGCTATTGCCATTTGCATTGTAGACTGATAGAACCACCCATAGCACTGTCACTGGATATATGCCAGTAGAACTTATGCATGGACATAAGCCTATTATGCCTGGAGAAGAATCAGTTCCAACTTGGATATTTTTGTCTTGGGAAGATGATATTACAAGAGAAAGGCTATTAGAACTTCGCATTCAGCAGCTTAGAAGATTGCCTGAAGATATGCAAATAGCATTAAAAAGGCTTAAGGTTGCTAGATTGAGCAATAAAGAGAGATTTGACAAAACCCATAGAATGAGGTCTAAGAAAATTGAAGAAGGTGATTGGATGTTGGTGTTTGACAGTTCATTAGAACATCAGCACAGCACAATGAGGAAATTTGCACGAAGATGGTTTGGACCATATGTGGTGGTTAAAGTACATACCAATGCCACATATTCGCTGCGAGAGTTGGATGGAACTTTATTGAAGATCCCAATAGCTGGCAAAAGAATTAAAACATATAGAAGAAGGGATGGAAAGTTTCACACCAATGATCTTGAAGAATTCTTAACTCCATCAGAGACCAAAGGAATACCAGCAGGTGATGAAGAGATTGAAATGGAGGATGAAGAGGATTAAACTTGGCACATACCGGAGGATGTGCAGGTTTAGAGGGGGAGCATGTCATACTGCATTTACGTGCAGTGTATAAAAATATGAAAAATCTTGTATCTATTGTTAATATATGTGTGAGTGCTAGAGGTTATTTTAGAAGATATTATAAGGAGAGGATTTATTATAGCCACTTAGTTAGTGAATTAAGATGGCTATTTGTTTTGTTCCTACCTTATTTATATCCTAGAATAGACTCTTTTGTAATTAGAAAAAAAGTAAAGGTTGTTTTACCTTTCTTGTTGACTTTTGAGATAGAATGGACCTTGTGAGGGATAAGAAAGAAGAGCATGGGGTGAATAAGGCCCATCCAATAGGATTTGGCTGCCCATGTGGGCGTCTCATAGTCTAATATAGAAAGAAAGGGAGATATACTCCTCTTGTTAGACCGAGAGGGGAGGCAGTTTTGAATAGTGAACTTTGGAGAGAGATAGCTCCGAGGAGATAGAAGTGTTTGTAGTGAAAATTGGTGGGTGTGTTCTTCAAGTTGTGAGGATTCTAGAACCTACTCACTTGCTTGTATTGGAGTTGTGAACAAAAGGTTATGCTTGTTTTAGTAGAGTGAGGTTTGCTGCCACCCGACGAAGAGGGGCAGAAACTTCGAGCTGCCACTGCAAGTTTGATTTCAACTCTTTCTTCGTGAAATTTATAGAGAGTGTGGAAAATTGTGCTAGCTTTCTATCAAGACATCTCTTGTAGCATTTGGAATTGGAGAGCAAAAGTTGTGAGCTTGAGAGTGGGAAAGGGTTTGCTGCCACCCGATGAAGAGGGGCAGAGACTTTGTTCAACCACCCAAGTTGGACAGTCTCTTCAATCCTTTTGATATTTTAGGTGCTTGTAGTGGCTTGTGTAAGCTTTCCACAAAAACAAAAATCAATACATTTGGAGCTTTGATGAAAGTTTTATGAGCCGTGAAGTGTCAAAGAGGGAAAATTGTTGCTAGGGTTTGAAGAGTAGAATCAACTAGCTACAAAATCTGGAGTTTGAGAGGCATGCATGCAAAATTTTAGAATAAGTTAGATGATGGAGTGAGCTTTCTAAAAAGCTATTGCATGTCCAATTTGGAGAAGGGAAGTGATCACAACAAAGGCTGAAGTGAAGAGGAGCTTTGCTGCCTTTGCATTTGCTTGGAAATTTTAGCGCCTACTTCTTTTAGCCATAACTTTTAAATGGTAAGTCATCTATTTGTGAAATTTTGATATGTTTTACAATGGATTATTGGCTTTCCATAGGCTATAAGCACGCTTGATTCGACCTTTGGATGAAATTTTAGTGATTTATTTAGTTTCAGTTTGTTGTATAACTTGTATTCCTCATATGCGGTTGTATTTTGAGGTATACTTGAATACATACATACTTTGCTTATATTTTTTATACAAGTATATATACTTGTATTTATACAAGTATTTTATAAGTATTCTACAAGTATTATATATAATATTTGTACAAGTATTTGTACAAGTATTATACCAAGGATTTATACAAGTATTTGTACAAGTGTTATATCAAGGATTTATATAAGTATTTACACAAGTATTTGTATAAGTATTATTCAAGTATTTATACTTTATATTTGTACAAGACTTGTATAAGTATAATACAAGTATAACTTGAAAGCTTGAAGAAATATTGTGCAAGTATAGAACATACTTGCACGGCTTCCTCTCATGTTCCCTGCTAGTTCTAGTAGCAGCTAGGAACCCGGCGTTTTCCCAAGGCGAATTCTCTCTATCCGACAACGTTAACTAAGCATGATAATTGGACAGTTGAAGAATTTAAACAGATCAGGAGAAAAGCATATAAGTTCATATTACAAGGGGGATTTCTATGGAAGAGGCCAAAATCAAACATTGGTATGTCACAACGAGTAGTAAGTATCAAAGAAGTTCAACAAGAATTACTCAAGGAATTTCATGATAGTTTATGGGCAAGGCATAGAGGAATTTGGGCTACTTTTGCTAAATTGAAGCAGCGATATGGGTGGAAGAATATGTATCGAGATAATATGTAATTTCATTTGTAGAATCTTGTGTGGCTTATCAAATGTATTTGAATATACGACAACGAGATGGTTTGCATCCAACATATCCTTTGGCTATTCATTTTAAATGGGTTGTGGATTTGGTTATTATGCCAATGGAACTATGGAAAATGAGATATGTAATTTTGGCTTGTGAGGATTTATCAAACCAAGTGGAAGGCAGGGCTTTAAGGACAAAGTCTACAGAAGGAATTTGCAAGTTTTTACTTGAGGATGTTATTTGCCGCTATGGATGTATGGGAAAGATCACTGCAGATCATGAAGAATTAAATGCACATGAAGCTTGTGAATTCTTCAAGAGATGTGGAGTTAAATTATCATTAACCACGGCTTATAATCCGGAAGGGAATGCAAAGAGTGAACGTGGACATCCACCAATTGTAAAAGCCTTGGTTAAAGCTTGCAATGGAAGAGTGAGAGAATGGCCTCGACTTCTACCTTATGCATTATGGGCTGATCGAATAACACATAGTTCAGTGACAGGATATATGCCAGTGGAACTCATGACAGGTCAAAAATCTATTATGCCAATTAAAGAACAAGTGCCAACTTGGAGTGTACTACCTTGGAAAGATGGATTAACAAGAGAAGAGTTACTTGCTATTAGAATTCGACAGCTTGAACAAAAATCAGAAGATGTGGAATTAGCAATAAAACGGTCACAAAAGACAAGGCTAAAGAACAAGGCTCGGTTTGATAAACGACATCAATTGAGGCCTAAAGCAATTGAAGAAGGTGATTGGATACTTGTTTATGACAACAGTTTGGATAACCAACATAGTACCTTACGAAAATTTTTAAAACATTGATTTGGACCCTATGTAGTGGTAATAATTCAAGACAATGCCACATATTTATTGATGGAATTGGATGGTACAAGATTGAAGATACCTATTTCCGGGAAGCGAGTAAAAGTTTTCAAAAGACGAGATGGAGAAACAAACGTGGAAGATCATATTGAACATATCAATGACTTTGAAGAAGACAATTATATTGAAATGGATGATGAAGAAGAACTTGGTGCAGAAAATGAAGAGATGGTATGATGCAAACTATGACATATGCTTCATTTGGCGCATACCAGAGGATGCGTAGATTCAGAGGGGGTGGATATCGTGTTGCAGCACGTTAATATAGTGAAAGGTATAGATAAGAGTAATTTATATTTAATATTTGATTATCTTAGTTCAATAGGAACTTAAGATACTTAAGAAAAGGGTTATGGAAGCCTCTTAGATTATTTTCTTGTTTTAATAGCTAACACATAAAAGTTAGTTGTTAAAGTTTTCTTCTAGGCTATACAAACTCTATTATTGATTTTGAAAAGTCATAAGTTAATTAGAATAGGATAGAAAAGAAAAATAGTTATTATGGTTGATACTAGGATTAAGTTGAAGATAGGATTTAACTTAAAAATCCTTAAAATTAGTTGAATTGATACCCAAGGAAAGACCAGATATGAGACAGGGTCGAAATCGGACCTCTAGGGACAAAAACGACCGCCAAAGGCAAGCAACGTGGACATTCAAAGATCGGCAACTAGAATTAGATAGCTAGCTTGAAAGAGGTTCTAAGGGCATTTAGCTTGTGACCAGAGGATTTTGGAGGACTTAGCAATCACTATTCAAAGTCAAGGTTTGTATTGGTGATTTGGGTTTTTATATAAGACAATGATGGCTTGCATTATTGAGTGATTCATAAAATTTGTAAAGCATCTACAATTCAAAACTTGATATTATCTGGATTTTTGGGTGTGCTAAGTGTATACAAAAATTTGTATTAATCTAGCATTGCAATCAGGAGATATTTGAATTTTGATACAAAGGATTGTCAAAAGTTGGCAATTTAGGGCTAGATAGGGTTTCTGTGATAATTAAAGATCCACTAATTGGATCAACGTAATTTTTGGTATGCTAATAGAAGACTTTTAGGTTGAGCTACATACTAAGTTTGAGCTGAAGTTAACAATGAAAGAAGGAGAAATCACCACTAGAGTTTTTGCATCAATCTTCAAGTTGGCGGCCGAGTGTCATCAGTGCACTTTTTGGGCGTTTTATTGCAATTTGTAAGTTGGGTTGGACTAAATTTTTTTGAGCATGTAAAAAGCTTATACCAACATGTGTGTGCAAAATTTCATACTAAGTGGATAGTTTGATTAAAAATTATAGCTTTTCGAAGCTCATTGATTAGGATTAGGGCTTATAAACAAAAATAAAAATTGCTTAATTATAAAAGAAATGAGGTAATTGGGATATATGTAAGGTTGATTTTACTAAGATGAGTGTTTTTAAACACTTTTGAATTGAAGCTCGAATTATATTCCTTATACATGGATGAAACGTATTAGGGTTTCTTGAGTATTTACAAACAGTACTTTACCTTCTACAGCCAAGTGCCCGATGCATTTCTAAACAAGACAACACATAATACGACAATAGAAGGCTTGAAGATGGATCTCAAGAAGGTAGAAGCAATTGTATCTTGGGAAGTTCTGAAGATGGTTAGAGATGTATAATATTTTTTTGGCTTTGCTAACTTCTATTGGATCTTCATCAAGAATTATTCTCAAGTTGCTGCTCCACTCACTTGATTAATATGTAAGCATAAGCTCGAATGGGGACCTCTAGCAAAAAAAGCATTTCAAAATCTTAAAATGGTATTTACTACGGCTCCAATCTTGATACATCCAAACTTTGCAAAGGCTTTTTATTTGGAAATCAATGCTTTTGATTTTGCTTTAGGAGCCATACTTGCGCAGATGAGCATTGACAATAAATTTCATCCAATTGCATTCTATTTGCGGAAGTTTTCTGCGGCTGAGATCAACTACAAGTTCTATGATAAGGAACTCCTTACTATAGTGGATTCTTTTTAAGAGTGGCATCACTTCCTCAAAGGAGCTACACATCTGGTGACTGTATATACGGATGAGAAGAATTTGGAGTACTTCATGTCATCTCAGGTTCTAAACCGTCATCAAGCTTGATGGAATATGTTGCTATCTAGGTTTGACTTCGTTATTATTTATCAACCTAGAAAGCAGCAAGGGCTATCCGATGCCTTATCAATAAGATCATATTTTGCGCCAAAGGTTGGAAAAGCAGCGCTTGATCAATAATATACGACATTGTTAAAGCCAGAGCAATTCTAGATTTGTATTGCTATTGTGCCAATTGATGTCGACTTTCTCAACCAGGTACGTGCTGCGACCATTGAAGATTCAATAGCCCTTGATATCAAGCAGCATATCAATGATGACTAGTTCAAGGTCGAAGGAGATCTTTTATATTTTGAAGAGCGGTTGTATATCCCAAAAGAGCCAGCACAACTCCGAGTCCTTCAATCTCATCATGACTTTCTAGCTGCGTGACATTTTGGATTCAATAAGACCTTAGAACTCATTTCTCGAGATTTCTGGTGGCTCCAAATGTGAAAGGATGTGAAAGATTTCATCCTCTCTTGTGACATTTGTTCAAGATCTAAGAATCCTTGGCATCGCCCTTATGGACTTCTACAGCCATTGCCTATTCCGCGTCGTCCATGGTCTTCAATTTCCATGAATTTTATTATGGACCTGCCGCCATTGAATTCATTTGACAGCATCTTTGTTGTGGTGGATTGGCTTATGAAGATGGCACATTTTATTCTTTGTAAGAAGACATTGTCAAGCGAAGATACAACAAGGCTTTTCTTTGATAATGTATATTGATATCATGGTCTATCAGATGATATCGTGTCGAATCGAAGAACCCAATTTGTATCAAAGTTTTGGAGATCTTTTTTTAAGATATTGAAGGTAGACATCAAGCTTTCTTCGATATTCCATTGCCAAATTGATGACCAAGTAGAACGAGTGAATCAAGTTTTGGAATAGTATTTACGATGCAGCATCTACTATCAGCAAGATGATTGGACTGCATATCTACTGCTAGCCGAGTTTGTATATAACAACACCCTTCATGGGTTGACTCAAAAAACACTATTCTTTTCCAACTATGGATACCATCCGAAGCTTGATCTATTGAGTCCATCAATAAATAACAATTCAGCAGCTGAAGGATTAGTGAAATAGCTATCGGAGCTTTAAACCACATTGAAGCTTTAATTGCAAATTGTCTAAGAGTCTTATAAAGCATCCGCGGATAAATTTCAGAATCAAGATCTAATTTCAAAATTGGAGATAAAATATGGCTGCTTCAACGGAATATCAAGACCAAGCGACCATGTGATAAGTTAGACTACTGGAGATTGGGATCATTTGTTATCCAGAAGCAGATCAATCTTGTGGCGTACCACCTAGAGTTACCAACTGCTATGAAGATATACCCTGTCTTTCATGTTTCTCTGTTAGAGCCTTATCGGGAATCATTTTTTTCTCAAAGAATATAATATTTGCCACCTAATATAGAAATTAAAAACCACAAAGAATATGAGGTAGAAAAGATACTAGATTCACGGTGAAGATAGAATAAATTAGAGTACTTGGTACATTGGAGTGGCTATGATATTAATGAACGAACATGGGAGCCGGCTAAAAATCTCGCCAATGTACCACAAAAGGTACAAGAATTCCATCGACAATATCCTAATAAATCAAAAACTGGCCATTGACGAAGCGTGAAGATAAAACTTTCTTTGGAGAAATGAATAGAAAAGGGATTCAAGTCTAATCAAAACATAACTTATTGTATTTTGTAATGTCAAGATATCTAATCTCAAGGTGTATTTAGATATGGCTAGTGAGAATGTAGATACTGTACTAGTGGTGCCATCTCAATCGAGTAGCTCATGGCGTTGACCTCGAGATGAAGAATTAGAAGAGTCAAGAAGACGTCAAAGAATACTAAGTAGCAGGTCACTCGTGATTGTCTTTGAAGTTGAACCAACTCATGAAGGTAGTGGTGAAATAATACTTTCAAGTCGCTTCCACAATGAAGACACAAAAGTTCAGGTATGATGTGAAGTAGAAGATGTTGGCCATTACTGGTGGCTATAAGGACCCATGAATCATCTGCCTCGTGAATGACAACTTGAGTATATTGTAGAGACTATGCGTCAAATCTTTGATTTTCTACGTTTGTGAGTATATATTTCAAATGGCTTCTTGAAGACCTCAAAATTAGAGGAGGAGGTGATGTCAAGGATATACTTATCAGAACCTTCTAGAACATTTTAGAAAGTTCCTAGAGTTCTCCAAAATCTTCTAGAGCCTTCTAGCATCTTCCTAGTTGATAGAAGTTACTTGAGAAGCTTCTTAGTTGGTAGAAGTTGCTTGAAAAGCTTCCTAGTTGGTGGAAGTTGCTTGAGAAGCTCCCTAGTTGGTGGAAGCTGCTTGAGAAGCTTTCTAGGTAGGAGTATATATTGGAGTCGAGGCTGAAGAGTTCTTCAGTCTAGACAACACATCTCTTGGAGCTCTAGCTCACCTCTTTAGTGTTGTTTTTGTATTCATCTGATTAATCTAGTTCTTGTCAGTTCTTCTTGAATTTCTTATTTAGACTTTCAGTCTATATTCTATGCTCGTGACATATACCAAGGACAAGAGAAGTAGCGTTTGATTAATAATATGTAATTTTGTTGAAATTAAAGCAATTTCGCCTTCACGCTGTTGGGATAGAGAGAATTTGCCTCAAGAAAGCGCTGGGCTTCTGGCTGCCACTAATTACTCAACCAAGATCCAAGTATAATAAAACCCCCAAATTTATATAAAGTCTCTTTCATAGGGCTATTACATCCAATACACAAGTCTTATTTCATCAAACCACTCAAAACATAATAAAATATTCTAAACCCTCATTCCCCTGTAAGAAGGGAATTTTTTCCAAACTTCAATAACTCATAACTTTTAATCCAATCGTCTAAATCCACTCCAAATTTACATGAAGTATTGATGTATTTTTCAAAACTACCACCACAAATTTCAACTGTTGATTGTTTATTGATCTTTAGATATTATAAAAATCCTAACAGTAGTTTCAAACCCTTGTTTACAAACACCTATGTACTAAATTCTTCATATCTCACAATCTAAAAGTTCAAATGCTATAAAACTTTGATGTATAGCTTCTTAGCATAATAAAACACCTTCATGGAAAGTTTGAGACAATATGACTACGTATTCTTCAATCTTGCTATGACTTTCTAATTGCAAGCCACTTTGGATTTAATAAGATGTTGGAATTTATTTCTTGAGATTTTTAGTGGCCTCAAATGTAGAAGGCTATGAAGGATTTTGTATTCTCTTGTAATATCTATTCAAGGTCTAAAATTCCTTGACATTATTATTATAGACTCTTATAACTCTTATCTATTGCAAGACAGTCATGATCTTCTATCTCGATAGATTTTATCATAGATCTATCACCATCCAATTTATTAGACAACATCCTTGTGGTGGTTGATCGACTCACAAAAATGACTCATTTCATTCCTTATAAAAAAATTGCATCTAATGAAGAAACGACAAGATTTTTTTTTAGCAATATATATTAATATTATGGCCTATTAAATGATATTGTATCCAATCAAGGATTTCAATTCATATCTAAGTTTTGAAGATGTCTTTTTGAAACATTGAAGATGGACATTAAACTTTCTTTGGCTTTCTATCATCAAAGTGATAGCTAAATAAAATGAGTTAAATAAATTTTGGAGCAGTATTTACAATGCTGCATCAACTATCAACAAGATAATTGGATCTTATATTTATCATTAACGGAGTTTATATATACTAATATTATTCATACTTCAACTCAGCAAATACTATTTTACTTCAATAACAGAAATCACTCGAAGCTTGATCTATAGAGTACGCCAAAAAATAACATTCTTACGGCTAAAGGATTTGCAAAGCATCTATTGCAACACCAAATAATTTGGAAGCTTCAATTGGAAGTAATTCAAGATGCTTATAAGGCATCTACAGATAAATTCAAGAATCAACTGTCTGTTTTTTATATTGTAGATAAAATATGGCTTCTTTGATTCAAATTCAAGCGGCCATATGATAAATTGGACTATCAAAGATTATGACCATTTTTCATCTAAAAGTAAATTAATCTAGTGGCATATTCTATGGAACTATCATCTTTTATAAAAGTATATCTAATTTTTCACATCTCTCTTTTGGAACCTTATAGAGAATCATGTATTTCAAGAAGAGTACAACAATTATTGCCTAGTATCAAAATCAAAAGTCATAAAGAATATGAGATCAAAAAGGTGCTGGATTTATAATAAAGGTGGAACAAATTGGAATATCTTGTTCATTGGCATGGCTATAATATCAATAAGCACATATAAGACTTGGCTGAAAATCTCGCCAATGCGCCTCAAATGGTATAAAAATTTCATCAATTCTAACTCCACAAACTCAAATGTGTTTGGTGGTAATTTCTTAATAAAAATTAGATCCAACAAATACTCATAAGAAGAAAAAAATTAAACTAAAATCTTCATCAATATTCAATCATTTGTTTTAAGATAGCATAGAGTGGTAGAAGCAAGTCAATCACTATGTCTAATCTTCAAGTGTTGAAAGATTTAGCAGAACAAGATTTAGAAGATTCACTTGTTATGCAAACTTTGAACAGCCTTCAATTGAACAAAGTGAGGACAATACATTTCAGTACCAGGTATGATCACAATTAGAGCTATTAGGAGCAACATCCAATTATGTAAGTTTCAATTTTAATACTTGAGTTTTAATGATATTGCTTGAGGTTGGAAAGGTGAATCCTTTTAAGCTTAAGATCTTGTTTAAAAGATGCTTTGAAGGCTGCAATGAAGATCAAATCTTTGGATGGGATGTTTTAACAATAGAAATACTAGCTTAAGGCCATAGGTAATTTCCTCAAGGACCAGTAGAACCTATTGCCTAAGAATGAAAAATAAAATATATAGCTTCATTAATATAACGTATTTTTGAATTTTTATGTATATAAAAAGATTTTTAAAGATAAGAGCTTATCTTAAAACTTGTCACTAGAGAAGGGGGTGATATTAGGAACATATACTTTAAAAATTCACAAAATCCATTTAGAATATTCTAAAGATTTTTAAATTAATGAAAGTTGGTTGAAAAGCTTCTTAGTTGATAAAAATAGCTTGAGAAGCTTTGTAGTTAGTCGGAGGAGCTTGAGAAGCTTCCAAATTGGTAGAAAGAGCTCGAAAAGCTTTCTACTTGGTAGAAGCTGCTCAAGAAGCTTCTTAGTTTGATGGAAGGTGCTCAAAAAGCGTCATAGATAGGGATATATATGGAAGTCAAGGCTGAAGAGTTCTTTAGTCTTGACGATACATTTTTTGGAGTTTTAGCTCACCTTTCTTAATGTTATTTATGTACTCATTTGATTAATTAAAATTTTTGTTGGTTTTTTCTTGAAATCTTATTCTGATTCAAGTTTTTTGTTTTTTGTTCTTGTGTCCTTGATACTATGTAATTAATATTAAATTTTTTATTTTTTAAATTATATATTTTAAAATTTTAATTTTTTTTTTTAAAAAAATTATTATCTAAGACCACCAAAATATCTTTGAAATAAATCCAAAGTATAGAAATGCATGGTAGCTCATCATAAAGCCATGTATAAATTATTGTATATTTTTGAAAGCAAGCACTTGAATAAGGAGCTTTCATGTATTAATTCTTAGAGGCCTTGGAATTACAATAGAGGTTTTAAGAGCAAGTAATAATAGTCCTTGGAATTTAGCAAAGTATTCTAGTAAAGAAGCAAGAATAAAAGTGAATATTGAGAATGAAGAAACTGCACCAAGTATACAAAATGTGGTAGGAATGTATGTAGATCAGAGCAATTTTTATCAATAATTAAAAGACTTAGCTCTAGTAAGTGGCAAGATTTAAGAGCAGTGTCGTGAAGTAAATATATCCATATATAGAAACTTTGCTAAGCTTTCTTTTCTTTAAAATTTTATTAAGTTCTTTCTTTTTTCTTACCAATCTAGGTTTTTATATAGTTTTGAAAAAAAATTCTCACTTTAATTCTTTTTCTTTGGCTAAATCTTTACTTTATCTTTAATCTTAATTTTAACTTTGATTTAGCCTTGAAACTTCTTTTATTTCTTTTACCTTTTTTCCAATCTTAGGTTTTAATGTTTGTTTGAACTTAGGCTACTAATATGATATCTATTGTCATTTTTCTGGATATATTAGGAATTTTAAGATATTAGCAAGAAATCAAGAAGTTGGATTAGAAACTAGACTTGAAGCTAAATATTTTATATCTAAGAATTGATAGAAATGAATCTAGAATGAGTGAGATATGGCTGATTAAAATTAGCAAATTAAACTAGGATTTTAAAGGAGTTAGATAAATAGAAGGGTTTTGCTTTAAGCTAGAACTTGAGTTTCAAGATGAATTTGAAGCTTATTTTTTGTGTACATATCACTTATACTATAAATAATATATGTCTAAAATCTCATATCATTTGAGACTTTGATTAGGGAGAAACGGAAAATTTTGTTCTTGGGTGTCTAGGGATTTGACTTTCAAAAGTACCTATCAAGGATTTGGTGATACTACTTGTTTGGCAACAAATTTGGAGCAGAAATTTTGTGTGATGATGATCAAAGATATAAGTTTCATGCCCTCAAATTTTGAGCTTATTTGAATGGCTGGATCTCAAAGTATGAATTTTTAGATTTCCAATTTGGTTTTGGCTTTTAAAATCACCTGCTAATATTTTAGTGATATCTGACAATCGGTAATGAATTCACAGCTCAAAAATTTAGTGATAATGATCAAAGATATGAATTATGTTTTACCAAATTTTAAACTTATTTGAATAGCTGGATCTTAAAATATGAATTTTTAAGTTTCCAATTTGGTTTTGGCTTTTAAAATCACCTGCTAATATTTTGGTGATATCTAACAATCAATAATGAATTCATAGCTCAAAAATTTTGTGACAATGATCAAAAATATGAAATTTGTATTCTAAAATTTTGAGCTTATTTAAATGACTAAATATAAAACTATGAATTTTTAAGTTTCTGATTTGGTTTTAACTTATAAAATTACTTGCTAATATCTTGAAGATATCTGGTGATCCCGTAACAAATTTACAACTGAGAATTTTTGTAAAGATGACTAAAGAAGCGAATTTTGTATTTTCAAAGTTTAAACTTATTTAAGCGGCTGGATCTAGATTTATAAATTTTCAAGCTTCCGGTTTGTTGATTTATTATATACATGGTTTTGTAACTACAAAAAGAGAAAATTAAGAAGGTTTGTGCATATTAGATCCAACTTGATTGTAAAGAGGGACCTTGCGTCTATTCAAAGCGGACTTTTGCCACGACAGTGGTAGTAAAGAACTTTGAGAAATCAAAGTGAGAAGACCAAAATCAACCTCAAGCAAACAAAAGAATCTAAGGATTTTACAAAGTTTTGAGGTTAATTAATTTTTGATTTTCTTTAAATATCACTGACTTAAAATTGTTATAATTTCTTTATTTTTAAAAATTTTGACTTGAAATTTTTAGAAAGCTTAAGTGATATAATACTTCTTATATTCAAATAGGTATATATATATACATATATATATATATATATATATTGAATTTTTTTAAAATTTCTATAAATATTCAAAAAGGCTACAAGTGATTGTCAAGCTTTATACATATTCTATTTCTATTCACTTACTGATTCTTTCTCTATTTTTTTTATTTTGAAAAATTTCTTTATAAAATGGCAATAAAATATTATATTATCAAAAAATTTGAATGTAAATATTTTACAAGATCATATATTGGTGAGTGAATCTATACAAGAATATTATGTTTTTATCATAATCAAGTGTAAGTAGCTATTAGATGTTTTTTTTTTTCTTGTTTCTATTTTTTTTTAAAATCAAAACTAAAAATTATCTATATAGATTATTTTATCATTAAAAAGACTTATTAGCTTATAAGAGATAGTTAGATTCAAAAAATATCAATAGGTAGTTATAAAATAATTATAACCAATTTTGTAAGATTCCTTGTGTTAATTATAAAAAAGGTGTCACCGAATCCAAAAGTAACTAATATGGTGAAAAAGTGTTTTTAGCTAATTTTGGCTAATTCTTACAAATAAAATTTCAAATTGACTTTAAAAATATATATTTTTTTGTCAAATTATTATATGAAGGTTATGATTGAACTTATGATGTACTTCATGGTTAATGAATAAAAAATAGTGAGGTTTGTAAGAAATGTCCAAATTTAAAAAGAAGTTCAAAATTATAAATTAGATTAAGTCAACAGAAAAAAAAAAAAAAAAAAAAAAAAAAAAATCATGAGTTTAATCTTTTGACAAAATAAGATTAAATTTTAAGTTTGCACAAATATTATCAATCAATTATTGATTTTGACAAAAAAGATAAGCTGAAGAGATTTAACCAAGTAGAGTTGTGGATTAAAGAAACAACTAATAAGACTCTAAGTCTTGGAATTTAAATTACAATTGGTTTAAAAAAATAGGCACCAACATTAGCTTCTAACTGATTATTAGAAAAGAAGAAGAGTGTAATAGAATGAAACAAAGTTGGTTTAATGTTTTAAGTGGGAAAAAAGAACCACTAAGTCCATATTGGTTTACAATAGGTGTCGCATGTTTTAAATTGCTACTATGAGGAAGAAAAAAAAGCATTAGAAAAATAAAATAATTATATTTTTATCCAAATTAAAAATAAACTATATTAATTTATTATTATTAAAAATAATCCTAACAATAAAATATTAAAAATAAATAAGGCCGATTAAATGTTCTTTTTAACATTAATAATAAGGTGATAAGCTAGTATAAGTATCAACCAATTAAAAACCAATTGGATAAATAAAACATCAAATTGCAAACAGGTCTTTCTGTTCAAACCTTGACTACTTGGTCTTATGAACAAATTAGTGATGAACACAACTATCAACAAATTTTTCAATCTAAGTTACTTAATACAAGTATCAACACTTTTTAGAAAAATATTAGAATTTAATTAATTATCCAAAATTTTAAATAAACATATATAAATATATATATATATATATATATATATATATATATGTGTGTGTGTATGTAATGCTGTTAGTAATATTAATAAAAATGACTATTAATATCAAATTTTATACAAAAACTATATAAATATATTTAAAAAATACTTTCCATATTATTTTATAGATTAACATATATATATATATATATATATATATAGATAATTATCAAGTTTTGTAGTTAATTAAAATGATGGCATTTTATTATAATTACAATAAATCACAAAAATCTTTGTGTGAACTTATTTTTTATAGATTAAAATTTTGGTAACTTATAAGTTAAGATTAAATGAACTTTTCAATAAATACAATATGGTAACATAAAATAAATCGTTTTTATAAAAAAAGACTTTTTATACGTAATAAAAAGAGACTTTTTATATGTAATAAAAAGAAGTGTATAAAAGAAATCCTTAAGAATCTTAATATCAAATTAGATATAATTATTTGAAACTTATTTTTATCATGATTGTTTTATTAAAAAATTTTACAACAAAAAAGACCTTTGCTAAAGAATATCTTCTTCTTTTTTAAAAAACCATGTATGTATTTTTATAATATATTTATTTAAATTTTACAAATAATGTCATTTTTATTTTAAAAATATATTACCAAAAAAATATAAATACATTTTCACATACCATGTGTATTGTTTTCAGAATTCAATTATATAAAAATTGCAAATAGTAAGTCCTACTGTTAACCAAACTATTACGCAAATTCTTTCTTGCTTTGTGCCAAATTATGGAAGGTTGTCAAAAATAAAACAAATAAATAAATAAATAAATAAATAAGTAAAACTCTCTTATAATAGTATTTTAGATTTTTGAAAACTTCTAAATTTTCTTCAAAAATACTAGATTAATATCAAGTCAAATATATATATATATATATATATATATATACCACTTATTAATGGTTAAAAAATAATTTTCCAATTTAAGACCAAATATTATTTAAATATTTTAAAATAAATATAAAAAAATACTATTTATTATTATTATAAATATTTAAAAACTATATATATCTCTTTATAGTTTTATTCTTATAAGTAAAAAACAAACTTTATTCCTTCTTATGACTTGATAATTTAGAAGCAATACACTATTTTATTATTCTACATCAATACCATATTTGATAAAACAAAGATATTTGATAACATTTAAATTAAAAAAATATTATATTAAACAATATTAAATTTTGAATGTTAAAGATATATGATTCTGAGATTTTTCTTTAGTATAAAGATCCATATATTCTTTTTAAAATTTAGTCATCTAAATTGGTTTACAAAATCTTATTTACAGTAAATTTATAAATATTTTTCAGAAGAAAAGGTAGGTGTTACATAAATAACAAATGAACTTTTCCCTTTGGCAACTTGAAAAAGTATCTTTGATCTATCAAACAAAAAAAATTTATATTTGACTTGGACATCAAAGTTTGTTTTACTTGTTATATTTGTTTTAAATAAGTGAGGTCAAAATCAAAGACAAAATAATAGAATTAACATAGCATTTAGTAATATCAAACACTACTACACTGATATGATCATACAAATTTAATTTAGTCAAAAAGATTTTATGTGTGGCACCTCTCAAAAATAAATAAATAAGATCATGTGTGTACACTATATATAAATATATATAATTTTATATTAATGATACTTTAATCTTATTTTAATCTTAAATATAAAATATTAATATAAAATTAACATATTCTTTACTAAAAAAATAATAATAGAAATTCAAAAATTTGATCTTTAATTTAAAAAAACTTAAAAATATACATTATGGATTTTCCATGTTGCTTAGGAATATAGTAAATACAAATTGATTCAAGAATATAAATTACATTCTTACTTTGTTCATTACTACACACTCTATAAGAATTTAGAAGTAAATCATATCTACAAGAATGTCTAGATACATCAACAGCTAAAACAATATCTTCTACAATATTCTTACATCTAGGTCACTAAAAAACCATCTCACAACATTGAGACTTATTGTATGAAACCTTCTAGTGCTTTGGAATCTTTTACCAAAGAATATTATCATACAAAAATAACAATGAAGAAAACAAAAACAATATATATCCCATTCATGGCTTCTTCTAAGCATGCACTATCTTTAAATGCAAGACTCCAAAAGACAACCTGCTTCACTAAACTAGATATCTTCATTTGCATTTTGCACCATAATCTCTTCAAGTGGGTTTCTAAGTACATACACCCATTGAGTGCCATGACTTTGAGATTGTGTTCTGATGATTATCAAAATAGTCTAGTGCTACCATTACCTATGACTGAATGGGATGTGGTTAAAACCCTTTCCATTACTCTATTGCATATTCTTCTTATCTGTGTTTGATTGGACCACACTATTTGCTGCCACTTGCAGTTCAGCCACTCTACTTCTCTCCACCCTCCAACAGCTGTGCATTTGGCTCTGCTCATAAGATACACACACAGGTTCCACTGTAAACATGTCCATACCAAAGACGGCCATTGTTGCAGCACAAGCTTGGATTCATCAAAGAACTATCCTGGTTGTGAATTTCATCCCAGGATGATATGCTCCACAAAATGAAGCATCCTTCAGATTGATACGCTCCACACATCAATCATAAAACCATGTGCAGTTGCATCCCTTGGAGAGTCTTACCCATCTTTGTGGCCATCTTGTGGTTCCTTGGAATATGATGCCAAGTCTTCTTTGCATCCATGTATGAGTTTCCCACACAGCCCATCCACTGATCCTCCCCTTTCAGGTGCAAGTCCTAGAGCAGAGCAGCCAAAGCTCTGTTCCTCTGAAAGGAAGGCCAGGTGTTCATCCAGCTTGACCTAGTAATATGTTCTTCCACTTTGGTGGAATAGCACATATTGGAGCAAAATGGAATGGGAATGGAATGGAGTGGATGCCTTGTGGATACAAAAGCACCTTGTAGGATTCCACTCTACATCACAAAGTATTCCACAAAACTGTTCATGTGTCCTTGATGTTGCTTGACCAGGCTGTTGTGAATATTCCTTTAGCACTTTTGGGTGGCTTGGAATCTTCCACAACCATGCATTCACTACCAGTTGCCAAAAAGGACATAGGATATGGCATCATGGTGGAACTACATGTCTTTCACATGCTTGCAAAGGCCTCAATGACACAGATGGAACTCTTGCTGCTGTGTGTGGGAAATGTTGTGATTGTCATGCAGCATGCTGCCACATCACACCACACCACACCACACAGTGCTCTGATAGAGGGAATTGAACATCTCATAACCACTGGCCACAGGCAGTGGATCTGCCCACTGGGGTCATCTCCATGTGTGTGTACGGACACAGCTCAGGCTTGAAGCTGCATTGGAAATGCAGTCAGAGAGCACTCACACACACATACACACGCACTGGGTTCACTATTGCAGAGCCCAGGGCCAGAACCAGAACCAAAGGCCCCTTCTGCCATGTCTGTGCCTCCCAGCCAGCTTTGTGCTCATGGGTCTCCCTTTCATGATATTTGGCAATGGGCTGGGGGGAATCAGGTCCACCTTAGGCCAGTACAGACAGGAGGGTGCAGTCAAGCATTTGAACTGTTCAGAGGTGGGTGGACTCCTCCTGGTGATGTTCAGCACACACAGGGTTGAGGCTGCACTCATCCATGGATGAATGTGCACATCCCATGCTCACACTGCAACAAGGCAGGATTCCTTTCCCCATCCACCCAACTCTCATCCAGTGCCATTGGCTGGCATGGGGTGGGAGTGCTGAGGTGGCAGAGCCCCGTGGTGCATATCTTCCTCCACATGGGTTCCAGGAGGGGCAGCAACTCTGATGAGCAAAGATCATGTGAGCAAGCCCAGCCAAGCTCCAGCCTAGCTGAGTTCAAAAGGAGGCCATAGCTGAGGAGTCTTGTCCGGACAAGAAGTCCAAGGGTATGGGAAAGATACCAAGATTCTTGGCCCCCAAGGGAAAAGAGCAAATGGTGGAGCAATCATCTTGTGAATCCACCTCAGACTCTTCATGCATGCACACTCTGCCTTTGCATACTTGACAATTTCTTGGACCATGCACTCTCCATTGCCATTGGTGAGGTGTTCTGGGTCCCTTGGTTTGGATCCTTTCTAGATCTTTTGTGTGGTTTCATTTACCAGTTGTTTTTATCTTTAATCATGCCTCATTGCAGTGCCTTATGCACCCATTCCACCATGTGAATCTGGCAGGAGGGTTTGGGACTAGACCACAACACCACTTGAGGTGGCAGATAGTTTTGGTTGCAAAATACATGTGTGCCAGATCAAATCCACTCTCTTTGGGTACTTGGTTGCAAAGCTCATGATATAATATTCACTAGTGTGAAAAATTAGACATGTGCATGGCATAATTGCATGTTTTTTTTAACCCACCATAAAAACTTCTATAAACAGGATGTCATTACCAGATACATTGCATGTGTTTATTAGCAAAAAAGGGCTGGTTTTTACATCTTTTGAAACTTTCATCTTGCCATCTATTTTGCACACCTAGTTTATGTAATTTACAAAACAGTTTTTCATACACATGGGACACAAGCACTGTCTAATCCAAGCACACAAACATCATGCTAATTTGCATATTATGTCATCATCTTTTGTAAGTGCATCATAATTAAGTTGCAACTGTGGACATCATCCAGGTGATCATATTATACAAGGAGCACATCTTGTAGAGAAACCTTTCTAGAATACGTGTTTTATCTATCTATCTATCTATCTATCTATCTCACTGTATATATGTATATATAATTATTTAAAAAAATATTTAACCCATCCAATTTTGATAATAATGAAAATATATAAAACTTATTTTTACTTGTTTAAAAATATTTTTCTAATACTTTATAATCCTCATCAAAATTTGATAGTGTTAAATTTAAAAATAAAAAGACAAGTTCCAAAATCACCAAATTAATTATAATATTACTTTTGTATGTGATAGAAGAAAAAAGTTTAATCCTTGGTTTTAAATATTTTTATTTTCTTTAAAAAATACTATTCTTTGAATATTAGATGTATACTATCAAAATTTATCAATAAATCTTAGTCCCATAGAAAGTTCTTAAAGACCTCAAATTGTTTTAAAAGTCTAAAGAAATTTTGATGGAAGATTTTTAAAAACCTTCCATGATTGACTTAGAAGACTTTAGAAAGTATAGATCCTTGATTTTTGTTGCTCATTCCTTATGTATCTGTGAAGATTTGGTTTTACACCTATATTCTATATTAAAGTTGAATTGTATTGATAGGAAACAAAAGTTATGTAAGATTGTAGAAATCATCTTAATACAAATAAAAATATTTGATTAAACTATAAGAACATTGATTGATGTTTGATATATTTCGAAATTATAAAAGTTTTACTTGGATATATTAAACTTAGTTGGTTATAGATGGATAGTAAAGATTATACTTTTGAAATTTTATTAATGTACTTATAGCAATAAAGAAGAAGAAGATTGATAAAATTAAGAGCTTATAAAAGATATTGACACATGAGAAGTTGTTATAGCCATTCAAGAAGGAATTTTAATGGATATAAATCAACTATAGGATATACAATAGGATGACGTGAGTATACAAAAATTTATGAAATTACTGAAGTGGAAGTTCTTGAAGAAAATCAATTTATTCAAAACAGAGTGTTATAAATATTATATATTTAAAAAATACAACAAAGAAAACTTAAATATTATTATTTATTATATTAAATATAAATTAGACTATATATACTCAAATATATAGAAGTCTATATTATTTATTTTAAAAGATAGATGACTATTTATTTATTTTTATTTATAGATAATTACTTAAAAAATAAGAAAATATATAAAAAATAATATTTTAAGATTTTTTTAAAGTTTTATAATAATAGTATATAATAAAAAAAATTATTTAAAGGTAAAGTATGATAAATTAAATAAGTAAGTTTTTTTTGAATATAAATATTCTATATAGTTTTTTAAGAAATAATATATTTTTTTGTTATTATAGTATTTCTCATATTTTTAAAAAAAAATTATTAATAAAGTTTTCAAACAAAATGTTGCTAGAGAAAGTATAAAATGTACTAAATATTATTAGACTAAATAAAATATTTGGCATGAAGTTGTCAACTATATATGTGTATTAGTAAATTTTTTTATGTCAACTACTATTAGATTAAAAGGAACTTAAGGAGATGTAGAGTAGTAGATGTGCAAGTTATATTACATTAAAAAAATTATTGGATGTCTAAATTCTATATATATTTAGTAAAAAAAAGATCAAATTAGATCTTAAGATTAATATATATATTTTTTTAAATTATATAAATTATAGAATATAATTTAAAAAATTGAATCTTATCATGGACATAAGATTTATTTCAATAATTTTTTAATTAATATAGATAGGTAGAAGTAGATAAAAATAAGTTTATTTGATAATATCTTATAAAGAAGCTTTCTATAAACTGCATAGATGTGGATTCACCTTTATACATGTCTATAGGTGATTGATAGATTAAAAACTTGACCAATAAGCTAACCACATGTTGTACATGTTGGTAACTTATAGAATAAGCTATGTACATGGCACACATATAGGAAACTTGTCTTGCAAGTTTGACATGTGTCATACGAATTATATACGTATAAGAGGTCCTATAGAAAGCCACCACCTAATTCTTAGATACATAATATATATAGAGACAAGAGTAAAGCCTTCTTCATTCTTATCAACTCTTTTCTTGCTTCTAGTTTAGTTCAAGAGTCTTTTTATATTTTCTAATTTTGGACAATAGCCATTCGAGTTTCTTCTTGAATATACATACTTTCTTATTTTTATTTTGTCATTTTCTTTTAATATAGGTTTCACTAATTTATGCATCTATTTTAGTTTATGTCTTTAATAGATTGACAAGAATATTCATACAATATTGAAGCTTTGCCTTTTCTTGATTAAAAGTGGATTATCTCTTCTTCTTGATAAGACATAAGCTTATTAAAAGTTGTGGATTATCTACTTCTAAACTGATATTGATCATGGATTTTCATTTTTTTTTTCTTTTATTCTATATTTTTTGAATGAGGATAGACACCTTTCTTTCTATTATATTAATATGACAGAGCTTGCTGAAATAAAAAATACAATAATACAAATGTAAGAATAAATGAGAAAGTTAATGCTTGTAATGCATCAACTCAATGTACCACCACAAGGAGCAATAAGATTAATAGGAATTGAAGATATAGAGATGATTAGAGTTGCTTCAAGCCATATCACTTCACCTATGATGGAATACTATTCAAGCATCAAAGAATCAAAAATTAATTTGCTTAAGAAGTTTAATGGTACAAGATCTAAATTTCACAGATTCATCAATCAAGTATAACTAGTGATTAAACTTCAATTTTAAAGTTATTTAATTCAAAAGTTACAAGTCATATTTATTAAAATATTATTTTAAGATTTTATTTTATTATGATTTTAATCTTTTTTCAAATAATGTGATCCAGTATTAGATAATTTAGAGGTATTTTAATAAAACTTTGATCTATGTATAGAAAACACGATGCAATTAGTATTGCGACCATTAAGATCCATATCTTGCAATAAGGTGATTGATTAGTGATATCATATGCTTCACAATTTTAACAATTAGTGATTGATATCAAGTGAAATAATACTACATTTATCAGCCAATTTTTTTATAGATTATAATATGAGATAAAGAAATTGATGCTCAATTTATCTAATCCTCAAACATTAAGCCAAGCAATTGACTTAGCTATAAAGTATGATAATTTGCTTTTTGAATTTTGATCTAAGAGCCACACAAGGGAGTTCCAATATTATTATAATATAATGGCAACACCAATGTCTTTTCAATATATATATTTAAAAATAAAAGATATGCAAATTAATACGATACGTTTTAAATTTCTTATGGAATAAAAAAAGATATGTTGTCGTCAAGAAGGATTATGCTTATATTGTAGAAAATCTAAGCATATTGCTCAACATTATCCAAAAAAATAATACAACTATAAAATGAGAAGTACGGCTGTCAAAGAAGACAATATATTAAAAAATAAGTTTTTCTAGTTATAATAAGGACCGTTGTCATGTTGTAAATCAAAACATAGTGTGAAAAATATAAACGAATGTATTAAAATAAAAAGATTAAGATTAGAAGAAAGGTTGATAGAAAATTAGTAGTAAGAAGATACAATGGAAATTTATCTTGAAAAGTGAAATTTTGTCAAGTTAGTTCAAAAGAAAAGGTCGAGAAAGTGGAAAAGACATGGGCTAAGAGGTCTTTTTGACCAAGAGGATAAGGAAGACCACAAGGGAGATGACAAGGAAGGGTCGTGAAGAAGAAGGAGGAGGGTTCTTTTGGAGGCATAGAATTTCTTTTTGATAGGTAGTATATGTTTTTGTGTATTGAGGAAGCTTAGAGAGGATTTTAAGTACGAGTTTTTGTAGATTTGTAATAGACAAGATAAGAAACTCATAGAGACAATTTTCATGTCTTTTGATTAAGTATCAAGAGAGATATGAGTCATCAAAGTTGCAAGTGTCTAAGACTAGGGTAGTAAGGGTTATTAAATTTCGGGCCTTGGTTCTTGGAAACCACTTGGACTTTAGCAACAAAATTTGTTGGTTTTTTGTTTCTTATAGAGTTAACTACTTTGTATCAAAATCTCAAGTCAATATGACCTCTGAGCAAAGAGTTATGAGTGAAATTGTACTTGGTTTGAATGAAAAGAGAAATAGAGTGAAGGTAGGGTTGAGGGTTTGTATAGGCAGTGCATGTGTGTGGGTTTTTTTGGATATAAAGGAAATTAGGAGAAGAATTTGAGTGTGAAATTTGATAGACATGATTTATGTAAGTTAAGGAAGAGATGAGTGCAAGTTTGATACTCATTAGTCTTATATTTAAAATGTTATGCTCTTTCAAAGTGACAGGGGTTTATCTCCAAATTAGTGAAGTTTGAGGGAACATATCTTTGTGATCAAAGTAGTATTTTGAGTAAAATTTGTTGGAATTTGTAGATATATGAGTCTATTAAGTTGTGTAAAAAATTGATTGCTATTGGAGTTATAGTCAAGGAGTTATGAGGAAAATTGTGGTCGGATCTAGAGTTGTTAGAAGGCAAAATTAAAGAAAAAGGATGGAATCTATAACTCAAGTTTGGAGAAGACTTTTGGAGCAATATTTGGAGGGTGTTTACAGCATGATACAAGCTATAAGCCTACCAAATTTCAGCACTTAGTTCTTCTTTAATAAAGAGCAATGAAGGTGTGAAGCAAAGGGGATCCAGAATCAAAGGCAGCATGGAGGGATAACTTTGACAACATGGTTCTCTCTAACCACATGAGCTATAATCAAAAGGTTTTTGGGATTTGCTTTCTTACTCCCTTAAGTACCTTGTGTCTTAATTTTGCTTCAATTGATGTGATATCCTAGGATTTATGAGCAAAATTGAGGGCAGGTTTCTAAAGGCAGAATATGTTAGGGTTAATAAAGTATGTTTTTATATAAATTCTTCAATTTTATGAACTTTATGAATCTCATCTTACACTTGAGAAACTAGAGGCAAAAAAGACCCAGTGTTTCTTAGGGCTAAGACTCTCATCACGACACCATGTAGCTGGAATCTTGTATATTTCTAAATAAAGATTTTATTTTTTCCTCAAAATCTTCTCCTAGTTTTATAATAGATATATATTTGAGACCTAAAAATTACAAAGCCTTTGCCTTTTAGATTCAAGAATCTCAACATATTTTTTAGATAAAAAATTTGTTAAAAATCATAAAATACCTTCAGTACAAAAAACTAAATCTATATATATATAAGTCATAGATGGTCGTCCATTGTCTTTTGGAGATATTATCCATGAAATCCTTCCTATAAATGTAACAATAGATGATCATAATAATTTTATCATGACTAAAAGAATATAATCTATAAATAAATTAGATTTCTAATAGACTTGATTTTTTTCAAAGCATTAATAAGAGTTTTATTAGCCAAGTAAAAAGCCAAAAGTCTAATATAATAAAACTTGTAATTGTAGATACAAAAGCTTTTATAAATGTAACAAAAGAATGATCACCTTTTGCTATTTTTGCTACACTTATTTCTGATGGTGGAAAGATTTCAAGTGGTATTCCAAGCCAATATCAAGATTATTAAAACATTATTGAGAAAAAAAATACAGATATTATTCCGAAGTATTTGTTCATATGATTGTTCAATCAATCTCAAAGAAAGAACTTAACTTCTATTTGGACCAATCTATAATTTATTACAAAATAAATTGATTAAATTCAAAAAATATATTTATGAGAACTTAGCCAAAAATTATATATACCATTCAAAATCTCCAACATGAGCTCCTATCTTGTTTATAAAGAAAAAAGATGGATCACTACGGATGTATATAGACTATTAAAGATTCAACAAGATTACCATTAAGAATACCATCAAAAATAGATATCCTCTACCTTTGATATTTAGACTTCTTGATTAATTAAATTAAGCTTTGATCTATACAATAATAGATCTACAAGGAACATGCAACCTAGAATGCATCAAAGAAGGAGATGAATAGAAGACTATATTTTGAATAAGGTATAGACATTTTGACTATAATATCATGCCTTTTAGACTTATAAATGCACCAACTGCTTTATAACATCTTATGAATGATGTTTTTCATGAGTTTTTTGATGATTTTATTTTCTATTATTTAGACGATATTCTAATCTGCTCTAAAAACATAAAAGAACATGAATTTCATGTTTATCGTATGTTACAAAAATTTAGAGATATAGAATTATATGCTAAGATGAAAAAATGTATATTATATATTATTTAAGTTGACTTCTTAGGATACATCATTTTGAATGATAATCTCAAGATGGATCCTAAAATAGTCTAAATAATCATGGATTGGAAGATTCCAAAAATAATAAAAGATATATAATGCTTTTTAAAACTTACTAAATATTATTGAATCTTCATCAAGAACTTTTCTTAAGTTACAACTCTATTTATATGCTTAACTTGCAAGCACAAATTAAAATAGAGTAAAGAAGCAAAAACATCATTTGAAGGTTTGAAGATAGTTTTCATTTTTGCACCAATCTTATATTATATCAATTTTTTTAAGATATTTTTTAATAAAAATAGACACATCAAACTTTACTTTAGATGCAATATTATCATAAATGGAAGCAAATGATGAACTCCATCCAATAGCTTTTTATTCCAAGAAATTTTTAATAGTAGAGATTTATTACAAAATCCACGATAAAGAATTTTTTGCAATTGTAGATTCTTTTCAAAAATGGCATCATGTCATGGATATAAAATTTATTTCAATAATGATCTAATTAATAGCAATTGGTAAAATAAGTTAATTTGATAATATCTTATAGAAAAGCTTTTCAAAAGCTTTATAGACATGAAATCACTTTTATACATGTCAATAGGTGATTGGTAGGTTAGAAACTTGGTCAACAAGCTAGCCACGTATCGCACATGTTAGTAGCTTATGGAACAAGTTAGCCATGTGTTGCACATGATAGTAGCTTGTAGAACAAGCTAACCATGTGTTGCATATATTGGTAGCTTGTGGAACAAGCTAGCCATGTATCGCACACAATAGTAGCTTATAGAACAAGCTAAATATATGGCGTACATGTAAGAAACTTGTCTTGCAAGTTTGACACGTGTCTTATAAATTAGACAGGTATAAGAGGTCGTATAGAACGCCATTATATAGCTCTTAGATAGATAGTATTTATAGAAAAAAGATTAAAGCTTTCTTTACTCTTGCCAACTCTTTTCTTGTTTCTAGTCTAGTTCAAGAGTCTCATGTATTTTCTAATCTTTGGCAATAGCTATTCCAATTTCTTTTTGAATATACATACTTTTTTATTTCTATCTTGTTATTTTCCTTTGATATAGTTTTTTACAAACTTATGCATCTGTTTTAGTTCGTATCTTTGACAGATTGACAAGAATGAAATTATAATATGAAAGCTTTGTGTCTTTTTGATTAAGAATGGATTATCCCTTTCTCTTGATAAGGCATAAGCATATTAGAAGTTGTGGATTATCCACTTCTAAATTGTTATTGTTTCTAGAATTTTTTCTTTTGTTCTTTAGTATTTTATTTTATAGTGAGAGTAGACACTTTTTTCTTTTTTTATTATCCTATTATGGTAGAGTGTCAAGGACAAAAACTAAAACAAATGCACAATTTAGTGAAAACTATGTCAAAAGAAAATAATAAGATAGAAATAAAGAAGTATGTTCATTCAAGAAGAAATTGGAATGGCTATTGCCAAAGACTAGAAAATACATGAGACTCTAGAAGTAGACTAGAAGCAAAAAATGAGTTGACAAGAGTGAAGAAGGCTTCATTCTCATCTCTATTTATACTATCTATTTAAGAGCTACGTGGCAGTATTCTATAGGACCTCTTACACGTTGTCGTATGACGTGGCCTTCTATCTGGCAATACACTAGGTACCTGGCTGTGGAGAGTTTATTTGAAATTTGATGGAAAAATCCAACAGGGCATTTGTCCTCAATAAAAAGGAAAAATAATACAAAAATCTCACTAAAGAGAAGTTATATATGTAAACCCTCTTGTATTCAAGTAAGTTTGTACAAAAAAGGTTCAAATTTCCACTAAAACCCTTCAAAACTTTATTCACCCGCAAGGACCTATTTCTTACTGAACTTTAGAGTCCAATAACTCTTGATCCAGTTATTAAGTTTCTAAAAAATTTAGTTCAAAGTGTAGATAATTCTCTTAAGTTTCATTACAAGAAAGAATCAACTACAAATTCGTTTTTAATCGCCTGATATCTCAAAATCCCTAGCAGGTGCTTAAAACCCTAGCTCAGAGACATCCGAGCACTATTTTCCTTATATCTCACAAATCCAAAATCTTAATGCCACAAATTTTTTTCACATAGTCTTGTGACATAAGCATATACACTCTTGAAAATTTTGAGCCAAAAATCTATGAAATTGCCTAAGATATAGCTCAAAATGTAACCAATATGCAAGCGGGTCACTTACTGCCCTTAAGTTTGTAAGCACTGACTTCAACTCCCAATATCTCCTTCACCTTAGCTTGAATTTTATTGAGCTACACATAGAAAGTGTAGCCGTGAAAGTGTTCTCTCTAATCCTAGTCGCCGATCCTCAATTGCCCTCTGTATGCGCGAGTCATACTCAAAAGAATGACAGTAGGTTCAAAATCAACACCTTAACTTTGGGCGCCTATAACTTCTTCATAAAAAGTGCAAATCACACAAAATTTGCACCTAAACCAGATCCAAAAACCTAAACCTTATGATCCTAGCCTCTGATGTTCGACTCTCCTCCAAAAAAAAACCCTAATTCCTAATAAACCCTCGGACAGCCTCCTTAAAGCCCATTGGGCATGATTTTTGGCCAATTTGAATAGAGATTTCTATCATCTACCTCTATTCATCCACATGGATGGCCAAACTACCCTTTTTACACTAAAAATCCTTTTCTAACCCTTCTTCTTATAAGATTTACATACTTGGTGCTTTAAGATCTTAAGGATCACCAATGTCTAACATAAGTGACTTAAGATATATACAAGTTACTATCAATATAAAATTAACTTCAAAAGTCACTACTAAAAAGAAAATAAGGTCATATAAATCTTAGTAATAATCCTTTTAACAGATCCTTTCTAAACTAGCAACCCAATCACATTCTATAACCAATAAAAATCCACTGATATGACTCTCATTTAGCTATGTAATAAATTGTACATTAAATATATATATACAATTTTTTCACATAATAGCCGAACCACAACACGACAACATGTCTAATTTAGAAGACATGTGTCAAATTTATAAGACAAGTTTTCCACATATGTGCCACGTACTTGGCTTGTTTTGTAAGCTATCAACATGTGCGACACATGGCTAGCTTATTCCTCAAACTACCAATATGTGTAATATGTGGCTAGCTTATTGACCAAGTTTCTAATGTACCAATCACCTATAGACATGTATAAAGGTGATTTCATGTCTATGAAGCTTCTAAGATGCTCTTTTCTAAGATATTATCAAATTATTTTATTTTATCTATTTCTATTAATCTATATTAATTAAATAATTATTAGAATAAATCTTATGTATAAAACATTATCTCCCCTTCTAGGTACAAGTTCCACGAGGAGCGATGATTATATGTTGAAAAAGTCCAAGGTACATCAAATTATGCTTGCCATGTATTCTGATCTTTGTTCCCTTTGAAGATAGTTGATAGGTTCTTTCAGCCATTGATAGTGTCTCATACTAGGGCAAAAAGACCACCTTATTATTTGATCATTGTTGAGGCTTTCATAACTCCCTTCAAAGAAAATATTAGGAATACCATCAGGAGTAGTTTCTACCTCTAAAAGTATGACCAAACATCGGGAGTCTCTTCTAAGGTCGTGACACCAAATACGTTATATTTTGCCATAAATTTGAGGAAAGACATGTCATTTTTGAGGATCTTCATTTCTATTGCATTGTCTTGAAGGTTATGATAGTCATAATATCTCGTCCGATAAATCAACAAACAATGGTTCTTGAGCTGAATTCGCTGGTTGTTGATCCTCTATCTCTTTAGCATGAACAAATCTATCGAAATAACAAACAATGATACAAGATAGGATGAAACCTCTATAGAACTTGCTTTGCTTTATAGCAAAGATTTTCTTGACTCTTTATCTTGGTTTTGATGGATGTCGTCAATGAAATGCATTGACTTTTATTGATGCATTTACTAAATTCCTAAATGGCTCCCATATGCGTTTATTAATATTGTATCCGCGCCAATGCACAAGATATTCTAAACAATTTTGGTACTACCTTAAATCTAAAATCTCTTTGACCTCAAATTCTTCATTATTATTTATTTCTATAGGAGGTGGTGGTATTTTTCTTTTTTCTTCTATATCCACTGTCTTGTATGGCACAAGTGGTGACATGTGAAATACAGGATGGATCTTCATAGATTTTGATAGGCATAATCGATAAGCAACTGGATTGATTTGTTCACAAGTCAAAAAAGATCGAAGCCTATAATAATCCAGCGTGTCGCAAAGATAGATAGTCTTGATATTATGACAAAATAACCATACTTTATCGTCTAAGTGGAATTGAAGTTGTTCCTTGCGATAGATAATTGTATTGATTTTTTCTCATTCTTGAGGTTTCTTTAGTTGTGCCTTCATTGTTGCATGTAGCTTTGACAAATGATTTGCCAAATCTTTTGCTGCAAGATTATCAGCTTTTGAAAAGTCAAAAATATCAAGCCATAGATGATAATTATAATTTATAAAGAATGGAGTTTGTTGAGTAGACAAATGTACCAAATTATAATAAGCAAACTCTGCTAATGGCAAAAGAGTTGTCCAATCATCTTGATGGTAGTTGATGGTACATCTCAAATATTACTCCAAAATTTGATTTACTCATTTTGTTTGTCCATCAATTAAAGGCAGAAAGCTGAGAATAATTTTATACAGAAGACCAAGATTGTTCTAATATAGGTAATGGTTGAAGAAGTCCGTAAGGTTGGTAATGAGGAATTTTTGATCTTGAATAAATGTTACACGACGGTACAAACTCTTTAACAGTCTTCTACATCTGAGGCCACCAAAAAACTCTTGATATTAGCTCCAAAATCTTATTCTATCTAAAATGTCTTGCCGCATGGAAGTTGTGACAAGCTTCTAGAGCACATAGTCATGGTGCGCCTTTTGGAATAAATAAGCATCCTTCGAAATAGAGCAAATTGTTCTTGAACTTAAACTTGGAAGTATCATGAGACTTAGATGAATTATTCTTAATATCATGGACAAGAGGATCTGAAGACATACTGGACTGGATTTGCTTGACAAAAGTGGAATCAACAATTAATGTTGATTTTATTGCTCAAAGATGAAATTGCTCTAGCTTCAAGAGGATTGTTCTTTGTTGATCAAAAGCTGAATTTTCTTCTTTTGGTACAAGATAAGATTATCTAGAAAGGGCATAAAAAAAACCTTGTTGTTTTTCAGGCCGATAGGTGATAATAAACTCGAATCTTGACAAAAACATGCTCCAACGAGCTTGGCGACGATTCAATATGCATGCAGATATGAAATACTTAAGGTTCTTATGATGCGTATATATGGTGACTGGGCTAGAAGCGCCTTCCAAATAGTGAAGCTATTCTTGAAAAGAATCCTCAATTGCAAGAAGTTCTTTATCATGGATTTTGTAATTGATCTCTACTGCTGAAAATTTCTTGGAATAAAAAGCTAGTAAATGGATTTTGTCATCTTCTCCCATTTGTGACAATATTGCCCCTAAAGCAAAGTGTGAGACGTCTGTTTCCATAAAAAATATCTTGAAAAAGTCTATGCGATTCAAGATTGGTGTAAAAGTAATAATTGTCTTCAAAGCCTCAAATAGTGCTTCTTTACTTCATTTGAGTTTGTCCTTATAAGTTATACGTGTAAGTGGAGCTAGAACTTACAAAAAATTCTTGATAAAGATTTGATAGTAATTGGCAAATTCCAAAAAATATTTCACATCTCTTATTATTTTTGGCATCTTCCAATTTATAATTATCTGGACTTTTTTAGGATCTATTTTGAAACCACCATTTGAAATAATGTATCCTAAAAAATCAATTTGAGTAGTGTGAAATACACACTTTTCTATCTTGGCATATAACCTTGTATCTCTAAGTTTTTGTAACACATGATGAACATGAAGTTCATATTTTTTTATGTTCTTAGAATAGATTAAAATATTATTTAAATAACAGACAACAAAATTATCAAGAAACTCACGAAAAACATCATTCATAAGATGTTAAAGTAGCTGGTATATTTGTAAGTCCAAAAGGCATGATATTATATTTAAAATATCCATACCTTATTCGAAATGTAGTCTTCCATTCATCACCTTCTTTGATATGTACTAGGTTATATGCTCCTCTTAGATCTATTTTTTTATAGATCTTAATTTGATTCAGTTGATCAGAAAGTTCAGATATCAAAGATAAAGGGTATCTATTCTTGATAGTAATTTTGTTGAGCCCTTGATAATCTACACAAATCTGTAGTGACCCATTTTTTTTTTTTTTTTTACAAAAAAGATAGGAGCTTTTATTGGAAATTTTGAATGGCATATGAAATTTTTAGCCAAGTTTTCATCAATATATTTCTTGAGTTCAGCTAATTCATTTTGGAATAGATTGTAGATCGGTCTAAATGGAGGCTGAGTTCCTTCTTTGAGATCAATTGAGCAATCATATGGATGATGCTCTAGAAGAATGTCTGTATTCTTCTTATCAAAAACATCTTAATAATCTTGATATTGGCTTGGAATTCTACTTAAAGTCCTTCTACCATCAAAGATGGATGTAACATAAATAGTAAAAGATGATTTTTTTTTTTATTTTATTCATAAATGCTTTTGCACCTATAAGTACAGGTTTTATTATATTAAGCTTATGGTTTGTTATTTGATTTATGGAATTCTTATTAATATTTTGAAGAAAATCAAGTCTACGAGAAATCCAATCTATTTGAAGGTTATATTTTTTTAGCTATAATAAACCTAAAATAATTGGATTAGAGAGAGATTTAATTATATTAAAGACTACACAACTATTATGACCATCTATTATTATATTTATAGGAAGGGTTTCATGAGTAACATTTCTAAAAGATAATAGGTGACCATCTATGACTTCTATATGTACGGATTTAGTTTTTTGTATTGAAAGTATTCTACAGCTTTTTACGAATTCTTTACCTAAAAAACATGTTGAGGCTTCTGAGTCTAATAAGATAGAGGCTTTGTGATTTTTAGGTCTCAAATAGATATCTAATATAAAACAAAGAGAAGAATTTGAGGAGAAGATAGGATCTTTACTAGGAGTTGTATAAGATTCCAGCTGCACGGTGTCATAGTAGAGAGAATTTGCCTCAAGAAAGCGTTAGGCTTCTGGCTGCAATTAAATACTCAACCAAGATCCAAAATAATAAAACCCTCAAATTTTTATTAAATTTTTTTTTTAGAGCTATTACATCTAATATATAAGTTTTATTTCACAAAAACACTCAAATTATAATAAAATACTCTAAACCTTCATTCACCCGTAGGAGGGGAATTTTTTTTGAACTTTATCAACCTAAAACTCTTAACCTAACTATTAAAATTCACTAAAATTTCACATAAAGTACTAATATGCTCTTCACAGCTAGCACAATAAGTTTCAACTATTGAGTGTTTATCGATCTTCAGATATTGTAAAAACCCTAATAGTAGTTTCAAACCCTTATTTACAAACACCTATGTACTAAATTCTTCATATCTCACAAACCTAATGTCCAAATGCAATGAAACTTTGATATATAACTTTTCAATACAAAGATTTATCTACTTAGAAATTTTTAGACAAAAATTCGTCCACAAATTCAAGATATGGCAAAACCCATCACTATGAACAAAACAGCCTACTTATTGCCTTGGAATTTGATCTACTATCTTTGACTCCTAATAACTCCTTCTTTAGGACTCCAAATGTAGTAATTTTTTCTTATTAGATGTAGATCTTAAAACCCCCTCTCCAACCGCAACTGTCAATCTCCAAAAGCTTTTGTACAACTCCTCCAATCCTCAAAATTGTGACAGTAGGTACAAATTACACACCTTAATTTCAAGTGCCTACTTCTTCCTCATAAAAACTCCAAATCTCTCAATTTTTATACTAAAATTGTAGTCCAAAAAACAAGCTTTTTAACCCTAGTCTTTGATTTTTCCATGGCTTATTTGAAGTCACCAAAACTCTTATTCTTGTTGTGAGCAGCCTCCTCAAAACCTATTGGCATGACCATTGATCAATAGGAATAAAGAACTTCACCCCTTGTCTTTATTCATCCTCACTTTGTCTTCATCCTTCCAAATAGGCCTCTTAATAGTTTAATTTTTCTTCTTTGGACTCCAATTGCCTCTCAAGGCTTTATACTAAATATTTAGGTTCTATATAATTTAAAAGCCATAACCAAACTAAATAAAAATCTAAAATAAATTTTCTTATACCAACCTCCTTTAATTTACTTTACTAATCATTCTAACATATATTTAAATCTATAAACATATTATATATTTTGAGTGGATTTTATATATTGTAAGCAATTACAATACAACGGTCCCTATTGTAGCTAGACAAACTCGTTTTCTAATATATTGTCTTCTTTAACAACCATATTCCTCATCTTGTAGTTGCGTCATTTTTTCGGACAATGCTAAGCAGTGTGCTTAGGTTCTCCACAATATAAACACAATCCTTTTTGACAATGACAAGTCTTTTCTTATTCAGTAAGAAATTTGAAATATATCGCGTCGATTTGCATATCTTCTACTACTAAATGTACGTATTCAGAAGACATTGATGTTGCTATTATATTGTAATAACTTTGGGGCTTCTTTATGCAGCTCTCTAATCAAAATACAAAAAGCTGATTGTCACATTTCATAGCAAAATCAATTGCTTGACTCATTGTTTGAGGATTGGATAAGTTTAGCATCAATTTCTTTACCTCATATTGTAATCCATAGAAAAATTGGCTAATAAGTGCAACATCATTCCACTTGGTGTCAATTACTAATTGTCAAAATTATAAAGCATATAATGTCACTTATCAATTGTCTTGTTGCAAGATACAGATCTTGTTAGTTATGACATGAATTGCATTATGTTCACCATACATAGATCAAAATTCCACTAAAAATATCTTCAAATTATCTAATATTGGATCACGTTGTTCAAGAAAGGACAAAAACTATGATAAAGTAGAACTTGACAGTAGTATTTCAATAAACCTGATTTGTAATCCATGGGTTGGATAACTTTGGAATTGAAGTTCAATGACCAGTTGTACTTGATTGAAGAATCTTTAAAACTTACATCTGGTGCTATTAATATTCTCCAGTAAACTAATTTTTAGTTCTTTGATGCTTAAATGGTGTTCAATCCTAGATAAAATGGTATGGCCTGAAGCAGCTCGAATCATCTCTATATCTTCACTTCATACTAATCATGTTGTTCCTTGTCATGGTGCATTGAGTTGATGCATTGCAAGCATTAATTCTCTCATTTGCTTTTGTATTTGTGTCACTACACTCTTCATTTTAACAAGCTTTGCCATGATATTATTATAGAAAAAAAAATATATATATATATATATATATATATATATATATTCTCACTACAAAATAAAACACTATAGAGCAAAGGAAAAAATTCTAGGAACAATATCAATTTAGAAGTGGATAATCCACAACTTCTAATATACTTACGTCTTATCAAGAAAAAAGAGATAATCCACTCTTAATCAAGAAGAGACAAAGATTTCATATTGTAACTTCATTCTTATCAATCTGTCAAAGACACAAACTAAAACATATGCATAAATTAATAAAAAAACTATATCAAAGGAAAATAACAAGATAGAAATAAAAAAGTATGTATATTGAAGAAGAAACTGGAATGGCTATTGCCAAAGACTAAAAAATACATGAGACTCTTAAACTAGACTAGAAGCAAGAAAGGAATTGGCAAGAATAAAGAAAGCTTTATTCTTTTCTCTATTTATATTACCTATTTAAGAGCTATGTGGTGGTAATGTATAGGATTTCTTATATATGTCAAACTTGACAAGTTTTTCACATGTGCGCCATGTACTTGATTTGTTCCACAACCTATTAATATGTATGACAGATGGCTAACTTATTCCATAAGCTACCAATATGTGCAACACATGGCTAGCTTGTTGACCAAGTTTCTAATCTACCAATCACCTATAGATATGTATAAAGGTGATTCTGCATCTATAAAGCTTCTAAAAAGCTTCTTTCTAAAATATTATCAAATTAATTTATTTTATCTACTTCTATTAATCTATTTTAATCAGATAATTACTGAAATAAATCTTATGTCCATAACATACAGCTTGCTAAAATGAAGAATGCAGTGGCACAAATACAAGAATAAATGAGAGAATTAATACTTGCAATGCATCAACTCAATGCACCACCACAAGGAGCAACAAGATTAGTAGGAAGTGAAGATATAGAGATGATTCAAGTTACTTTAAGCCATACCACTTCACCTACAATTGAACACCATTCAAACATCAAAGAATCAAAAATTAATTTGCCGGAGTAGTTTAATCCCACCATATCTAAGTTTTGAAGATTTATCAATCAAGTACAACTGGTGATTGAACTTTAATATTAAAATTATCCAACCCAAGGATCACAAGTTAGATTTATTGAAATACTACTATTAGATTTTACTTTATCATGGTTTTCATCTTTTTTTGAACAACATAATGCAGTATTGGATAATTTAGAGGCATATTTAGTGGAGCTTTGATCTATGTATGGTAAATATGATGCAATTTATGTCGCAACTAATAAGATCCATATCTTGCGACAAGGCAATCGATTAATGACATCATATACTTCATAATTTTGGCAATTAGCAATTGATACCAAGTGGGATGTTGCTGCACTTAATAATCAATTTCTCTATGGATTACAATATGAGATAAAAAAATTGATGCTCAACTTATCCAATCCTCAGACATTAAGTCAAGTAATCGATTTTGTTGTGCAGTGTGGCAATCGGCTTTTTGAAGTTTATCCAGCTATAATAGGGACCGTTGTCATGTTTTGATTCAACTACCATATGAAAAAATTGTACATGTATATTTACTATACAATTTATTACATAGCTAAATGAGAGCCATATCAATGGACTTTTATTGGTTATAGGATGTGATTAGGTTGCTAGTTTAGAAAGGATCTATTAAAAGATTATTATTAAGATTTATACAACCTTATTTTTTTATAGTAGTTACTTTTGAAGTTTATTTTATATTGATAATAACTTGTATATATCTTAAGTCATCTTTATTAGACATTGGTCATTCTTAAGATCTTGTTTATTTCTTTTATTTGGTGCTTAAAGCACAAAGTATGTAAATCTTATAAGAAGAAGGGTTAGAAAAAGATTTTTAGTGTAAAAAGGGTAGTTTGGCCATCCATATGGATGGATAGAGGTGGATGATAGAAATCTCTATTCTAATTGGCCAAAAATCATGCTCAATGGACTTCAAGGAGGCTGCCCGAGGATTTATTAGAGATTAGGGTTTGTTTTTGAAAAGGAGTCGAACATCATAGGCTAGGGTCAGCAAGTTTGGATATTTAAATAAGGTTTTGGTACAAATCTTGTATGATTTGTATTTTTTATGAAAGAGTTATAGGCGCTCAAAGTTAGGATATTGAAATTATACCTACTATCACTCTTTTGGATATAACTTGTGTATACAAAAATCAATAGACAATTAGCGACTAGGATTGAAAAGAACACTTTCTTGGCTACACTTTTTGTACATGTGTTGATAAATCTAAGCTATGGTGAAGGAGATATTGGGAGTTAAAGTCGGTACTTATAAGCCAAGGATAATAATTGATCCTACTTAACTAGTGGTTACATTTTGAGCTATATCTTAGACAATTTGATAGATTTTTGGCTCAAAATTTTCAAGAATGTATATATTTATATTACAAGACTATGTGCAAAAAATTTGTGGCATAAAGATTTTGGGTTTGTGAGATATAAGGAAAATAGTACTCGGGTGTCTCTGAACTAGGGTTTTAAGTACCTGATAGGGTTTTAAGATATCGGACGATTGGAAATAAATTTATGATTGATTCTTCTTGGTTGTAAAACTTAAAAGTATTATCTGCACTTTAAAGAAAATTTTGTAGAAATTGAATAATTGGATCAAGAGTTATTGAATTCTAAAGTTCATCAAGAAATAAGTCTTTGCGGGTGAACAAAGTTCTAAAAGGTTTTTGTAGAAATTTGAACCCTTTTTATACAAACCTACTTGAATACAAGAAGATTTTATCTATACAACTTTTCTTTTATAATATTTTTTTATTATTTGTCCTTTTATCAAGGATAAATCACTTGTTGGAGTTTTGCCAATAATTTTCAAGTAAATTCTCTACAGTTAGGCATCCAATGTATTTCTAGATAGAAAACCATGCCATACGACACTATTGTCATGTTGTGGTTTGGCTACCATATGAAAAAATTATACATATATATTTAATATATAATTTATTATACAATTAAATAAAAGTCATATCAATAGATTTTATAGGTTATAAGATGTGATTAGATTGTTAGTTTAGAAAGAATCTATCTAAAAAGATTATTAATGAGATTTATACAACCTCATTTTTTTTTTTGATAGTGATTTTGAGGTTGATTTATATTGACAATAACTTATATATGTCTTAAGTCACCTTTGTTAGACATTGGTGACCCTTAAAATCTTAGTTTATTTTTTTTATTTAGTGCTTAAAGTATAAAGTATGTAAATCTTATAAGAAGAAGGATTAGAAAAGGGTTTTTAGTGTAAAAAAGATAGTTTGGCCATCCATGTAGATGGATAGAGGTGGATGATAGAAATCTCTATTGTAATTGGCTAAAAATCATGCCCAATGGGCTTCAAGGAGGCTGCTTGAGGATTTATTAGGAATTAGGGTTTGTTTTTTAAGAGTAGTTGAATATGAGAGGCTAGGATCATAAGGTTTAGGTTTTTGGATCTGATTTAGGTGAAAATTTTGTGTAGTTTGCACTTTTTATGAAGAAGTTATAGGCTCTCAAAGTTAAGGTTTTGATATTGGATCTGCTATCACTCTTTTGGATATAACTCGTGCATACAGAGAGCAATATATAATTGGTGACTGAGGTTGGAAAGAGCACTTTTTTAACTATACTTTTTATATACAACTTGATAAAATCTAAGCTGCAATGAAGGAGATATTGGGAGTTGAAGTTAGTGCTTGTAAGCTAAGGGCAGTAAGTGACCCCACTTAACTAGTGGTTACATTTTGAGCTATATCTTAGGAAAATTGATAGATTTTTGGTTCAAAATTTTTTGGAAGTATATATGTTTATGTCACAAGACTATGTACAAATTTTTTGTGCCATTATGATTTTGGATTTGTTAGATATAAGAAAAACAGTGCTCGAGTTTCTCTGAGCTAGGGTTTTAAGCACCTGCTAGGGATTTTGAGATATCGGACAATTGGAAACGAATTTATGATAGAATCTTTCTTGTGGTGAAACTTAAGAAAATTATCTATATTTTGAAATAATTTTTATAGAAACTAAATGGTTGGATCAAGAGCTATTGAATTCTAAAGTTTAATAAGAAATAAGTCCTTGCGGATGAACAAAATTTTGAAGGATTTTTGTAGAAATTTGAATCCTTTTTGTACAAACTTACTTGAATACAAGAAGGTTTATATATGTAATTTTTTTTGTAAGATTTTTATATTATTTATCCTTTTTATTAATGACAAATCATCTATTGGATTTTTACCATCAAGTTTCAAATAAACTCTCTACAACCAGATATCCAATGTATTTCTAAATAGAAGTTCATGCCATATGACACCATGCAATTAGAATCTTATATTATTTCTAGTAAAGGTTGTATCCTTTCTTGAGAACCCTCTCCTTGTTTCATAATAGATGTCTATTTGGGATGTAAAAATCACAAAGCCTCTGTCTTATTAGATTCAAGAGCCTCGGCATTGTCGTGTAGTAATATGACGATTAGGTGAAAGAAGAAAGAAATGGTTGTATTCTAGAAAAGCTCAAATGAAAATATTTGAGAAATTATCTTAGAAAAATAAATAATAGAGGAGGTAGAAAAAAATCAAAAAGTGTTAATGATGCTTTTTGTAGAAGTGACTTCTAATTGTTTTGTATGGCCATAAATAAGGCAAAACAAAGTAGATTAGAAAAATAAACAATATAAGCATCTTTAAAAAAGAATTGAAAATAGATTTAAAAAAAACTTACCATAAATTTCTAAGAATTGATACTCGAAGAAGGCCGATTATGAACTTAGATTGAAATCAGACCTTGAGACACAAAACAGCATGCCTACGGCAGATGAAGCATTCTTTTGTACATCAAAAGGTGGGATTAGGGAGCAAATTAGAGGATCTTTCTTTAAAAATTGATTGACAGTGATTTGAATTTGTAACAATTTTATAAGGGCTTTACAAAATTAGAACTAATTTTGGTGACTCTGATTTTTGTAAAATATATTGGAATTTATATTTTTGAGCATTTTGTGAGATTGGTTGTAAATCTGTAAGTGAAATTTTATAGATTGGTGCATACAATTATGCTTATAAAGTGCTATAAATTTGAGATTAATCTAATAGTTTGATCAAAGATTATCAAAATTTATGTGGATTGGAATCTCATAAATTGGGAATTGAGGGTCAATTAGGTTTCTTAAGATTTCTAGTAATCTACGTCGTAGATTGGAGTGAAATTTATATATGTGTGTAGAAAACTTAATTTTCTACATATATGTGAAATTTGGAAGCAATTGAATGATGTAAAAAGGAGATATTGGTACTAGACAATTAGCATTAAGATTGGAGAAGGAGACCGGCTGACACTTGATTGAATTTTTGGGTTGAATTTCTTGCTGGTAAGTTTGATCCTCTTTAAATTTTATATACTTGCTACCAACTTAGTTTTTAAGAGGTGAGTAAGTTTTTAAGCAAGATCAATGGTTTAATCAATAGATAATGAGATTCTAAACTGCCCTAAGATTGGAATAATTTAGTTAGGATTTAGTTTAAGATTCGGTTAGGGCTTGTTAGGATTTGTTTTAGGATTGTTAAGATTTGACTAGGATTGAGTAAGATTTAATTAGGAATATATTTTAGGATTTATTAGGATTTGATCAAAATTAACTAGGATTTAGTTAAGATTTGTTTTAGGATTTGTTAGGATTTGTTAAGATTTTATCAAGGTTGACTAGGATTGACTAGGATTTAATTAGAGTTTATTTTAGGATTTGTTAAAATTTGACCAAGATTGACTAAGATTAGTTAGGATTTGTTTTAGGATTTGTTAAGATTTGATTAAGATTAACTAGGATTAAATTAGGATTTATTTTAGGATTTATTGGGATTTGACTAAGATTGACTAAGATTTAGTTAAAGTTTGTTTTAGGATTTGTTAGGATTTGTTAGGGTTTGTTAGGATTTAATCAAGATTTATTAGGATTTAGTTAGAATTTATTTTAGGATTTATTGAGATTTGACTAGGATTGATTAGGATTTAGTTAGAATTTGTTTTAGCATTGGTTCAGGTTTGATCAAGGTTGATTAGAATTTAGTTAAGATTTGATTAATGATTATTTAGAGATTGATTAGAAATATTAAAACTAGTTACTATTATTTCTTTTTATCTTCTACAGCCAAGTGCCCAAAGCATTCTTGAGCAAGACTTCATGACATACGACAACGTATTTTTTAAATAAAAAATTTGTTAAAAATTATAGAATACCTTCAATACAAAAAACTAAACCCGTATATGTAGAAGTCATAGATAGTCGCCCGTTATCTTTTGAAAATGTTACTCATAAAACTCTTCCTATAAATATAACAATAGATGGTCATAATAGTTGTGTAGTCTTTAATATAATTAAATCTCTCTCTAATCCAATCATTTTAGGTTTATTATGGCTAAAAAAATATAACCTTCAAATAAATTAGATTTCTCGAAGACTTGATTTTTTTCAAAACATTAATAAGAGTTCCGTAAATCAAGTAACAAATCATAAGCCTAGTATAATAAAATATGTATTTATAGGTGCAAAAGCATTTATAAATGAAACAAAAGAAAGATCATCTTTTATTATTTATGCTACATCCGTCTTTGATGGTGGAAGGACTTCAAGTGGCATTCCAATCCAATATCAAGATTACTAAGATATTTTTAAAAAGAAGAATGTAGACATTCTTCTAGAGCATTGTTCATAGAATTGCTCAATTAATCTCAAAGAGGGAACTCAGCCTCTATTTGGACCAATCTACAATCTATCCCAAAATGAATTGATTGAATTTAAAAAATACATTGATGAGAACTTGGCCAAGAATTTCATACGCCATTCAAAATTTCCAACAGGAGCTCCTATCTTGTTTGTAAAGAAGAAAGATGGATCACTATAGATGAGTATAGATTATTGAAGACTCAACAAGATTACTATCAAGAATAGATACCCTCTACCTCTAATATCTAGACTTCTTGATCAATTGAATCAAATTAAGATCTATACAAAAATAAATTTAAGAAGAACATATAACCTAATACACATCAAAAAAGGTGATGAATGGAAGACTGCATTTCAAACAAGGTATGGACATTTTGAATATAATGTCATGCCTTTTGGACTTACAAATGCACCAGGTGCTTTTCAACATCTTATGAATGACGTTTTTCATGAGTTTCTTGATGATTTTGTTATTTATTATTTAGACGATATTTTAATTTACTCTAAGAACATAAAAAATTATGAACGTTATGTTCATCGTGTGTTACAAAAACTCAGAGATACAAGGTTATATGCTAAGATAGAAAAGTATATATTTCATACTACTCAAATTGACTTTTTAGGATACATTATTTCGAATGATGGTCTCAAAATGGATCCTAAGAAAGTCCACATAATTATAGATTGGAAGATTCCAAAAGCAATAAGAGATGTGCAATATTTTTTGAGATTTTTCAATTATTATTGAATCTTTATTAAGAATTTTTTGTAAGTTGCAGCTCCACTTATATGCTTAATTTGTAAGGACAAACTTAAGTGGAGCAAAGAAACAGAAGCATCATTTGAGGCTTTAAAGATAGCTTTTATTTTTGTACCAATCTTATATCACATTGTCAGGGTAAAGAGAATTTGCCTTAAGAAAGCGCTGGGCTTCTAGTTGTCACTAATTTCTCAATCAAGCTTCAAAAATGAGGAAAACTCAAAGTTTATATATATATATTTTTTATTTTTGAGAAATTACATCAAATACATAAGCCTCAAGTAACTAACAACATCCAAAGTATGATAAAATCCTCTAAAACCTTATATATCTTTATGTGGAAATTTTCCTAAACTTCAACATCTCATATCTCCTGATCCGACCATCCAAACATGGTAAAATTTTACATGAAGTACTAATGAATTCTTATCAACCTCTATAACAATTTTCAACTGCAAATTCATTGCGGATCTTGAGATATCTTGAAAACCCTAACAGTCACTTCAAACCCTTGTCTTTATACACCCGCATACAAATTTCTTCATATCTCACAAACTATAAGCTCAAATTCCATGAAATTTGTATGTATAGCTTCTTAACAAAAAAATATCACATTCTCTAAGAAGTTTGAGCCAAAATTTTGCCTGAAAATTCAAGTTATGGCTCAAAGCATAACTATTAACAACACAGTGTGCTTACTGCCTTGGAATTGGATGTGCTGTCTTCAACTCTTCATATCTCCTTCATCTAAAGTAAAAACTTAAGAATTCCTTCATAATAAACGTAGATCTTAAAATCACCTTTCCAACCGCATTGTCCGATCTCCAAAAGCCTCCATATAACTCCGCAAAATCCTGAAAGAGTGATAGTATATATGAAATCTACTCTTTAACTTTAAACAAGTATAACTTCTTCACCCTAACTCCAAATTGCCTAAAATTTTCTCTCAAATTATACCCAAAATCCTAAACTTTACAACCCTACCTCTGAAATTGCAAATCCCTGATTTGAAGTTGCCGAAAACCCCCTGTTAAGGTCGTGGGCAGCCTCCTCAAAGCCCATTGGGTATGGTATTCGACCAATAGGGATGAAGTTCCCTATTCCTTGCCTTCATCCGACCATGGCTTGATTTCATCCCTTCCAATCAGCCTCTTACTAGTTTAAATTTTCATCCTTAAGTCCCCACCTTCTCTCAAGGCTTCATACTAAACATTTAGATCTTATAATTTTTAAATACCATAATTAAAATAAGTAAAATAAAATAAAATAAAGTTTCTTCTATCAACAATTTTTAATTTAACTTACTAACCATTCTAACACACATCTAGATTCATAAATATATAATATATTTTAACTAATTTTTACATACTGTAAGTAATTATAGTACGACAACATTGTCATATTGTATTTACGTGCAGTGTATAAAAATATTATATATCTTGTATCTATTGTTATTACATGTGTGAGTGCTAGAGGTTATTTTAGAAGATATTATAAGAAGAGGATTTATTATAGCCACTTAATTAGTAAATTAAGATGGCTATTTATTTTGTTCCTACCTTATTTATATCCTAGAATAGACTCTTTTATAATTAGAAGAAAGATAAAGGTTGTTTTACCTTTCTTGTTGACTTTTGAGATAGAATGGACCTTGTGAGAGATAAGAAAGAAGAGCATGAGGTGAATAGGGCCTGTCCAATAGGATTTGGCTACCCATGTGGGCGTATCATAGTCTAATATGGAAGGAAAGGGAGATATACTCCTCTTGCTAGACCTAGGGATTGGGAGTTTTGAGTAGTGAACTTTGGAGAGAGATAGCTCCAAGGAGATAGAAGCGTTGTAATGAAAATTGGTGGGTGTGTTCTTCAAGTTGTGAGGATTTTAGAACCTATTCACTTGCTTATATTGGAGTTGTGAACAAAAAGTTATGCTTGTTTTAGTAGAGTGAGGTTTGCTGCCACCCGAAAAGTGGGCAGAAACTTTGATCTGCCACTGCAAGTTTGATTTCGAGTCTTTCTTAAGTGAAATTTATAAAAAGTGTGGAAAATTGTGCTAGCTTTCTATCAAGACATTTCTTGTAGCATTTGGAGTTGGAGAGCAAAAGTTGTGAGCTTGAGAGTAGGAAAGGGTTTGCTGCCACCTGATGAAGAGGGGCAGAGACTTTGTTCAACCACCCAAGTCGGACAGTCTCTTCAATCTTTTTGATATTTTAGGTGCTTATAGTAGCTTGTGTAAGCTTTCCATAAAACAAAAATCAATACATTTGGAGCTTTTATGAAAGTTTTATGAGCCGTGAAGTATCAAGAGGGCAAATTGTTGCTAGGGTTTGAAGAGTAGAATCAACTAGCTATAAAATCTGGAGTTTGAGAGGCATGCATGCAAAATTTTAGAACAAGTTAGATGATGGAGTGAGCTTTCTAAAAAGCTATTGCATGCCCAATTTGGAGAAGGGAAGTAATCACAACAAAGGCTGAAGTGAAGAGGAGCTTTGCTGCCTTTGCATTTGCTGGGAAATTTTAGTGCCTATTTCTTTTAGCCATAACTTTTAAATGGTAAGACATCTATTTGTGAAATTTTGATATATTTTACAATGGATTATTGGCTTTCCATAGGCTATAAGCACGCTTAATTTGAACTTTGGATGGATTTTTAGTGATTTATTTAATTTCAGCTTGTTGTATAACTTGTATTCCTCATATGCGGTTGTATTTTGAGGTATACTTGAATATATACACACTTTGCTTATACTTATTATACAAGTATATATACTTATATTTATATCAAGTATTTATATAAGTATTTTATAAGTATTATATATAATATTTGTATAAGTATTTATATAAGTATTTATATAAGTATTATATCAAGGATTATATACTATTTTATATAAGTATTTATACAAATATTATACCAAGTATTATACTAAGTATTTATATAAGTATTATTCAAGGATTTATATTTTTTAATTATATAAATCTTATACAAGTATAATACAAGTATAATTTAAAAGCTTGAACAAATATTGTGCAAAAATAGAAGATACTTGCACGGCTTCCTCTTATGTTCCCTACTAGTTCTAGTAGCAGCTAGAAACCTTGCGTTTTTTTAAGGCAAATTCTCTCTATTTGACAACGTCAACTTTTTCAAGGTATTTTTTATAGAAATAGATGCATCAAACTTTATTTTGGAGGCGATATTATCACAAATAGAAGTAGATGATAAATTCCATTTAATAGCTTTTCATTCCAAGAAATTTCCAGCAATAGATATCAACTATAAAATCCATGATAAAAAACTTCTTACAATTATAGATTCTTTTCAAAAATTACGTCACTATCTGGAAGGCGCTTCTAGTCCAATCACCATATATACAAATCACAAGAACCTCGAGTATTTCATGTCAACACATGTATTGAATCAACATCAGACTTGATAGAGCATATCTTTGTCAAGATTTGAGTTTATTATCACCTATCAGCTAGGAAAATAATAAGGTATGTGCAATGTCCTTTCTAGACATTCTTATCTTGTACCAAAAGAAGAAGATTCAACTTTTGATCAACAAAGAACAACTCTCTTGAAGCCGGAGCAATTTCATCTTTGAGCAATAAAATTAATATTGGCTGTAGATTCAACTTTTGTCAAACAAATCTAGTCCAATATGTCTTGAGACCCTCTTGTCCATGAGATTAAAAATAATTCATCTAAATCTCATGATACTTCTAAGTTTGAATTCAAAAATCATCTATTATATTTTTAAGGTCACCTATATATTCCAAAAGGCACAACATGACTACGTACTTTGGAAGCTTGTCACAACCTCCATGCGGCATGATATTTTAGATATAATAAGACTTTGGAACTAATATCAAGAGATTTTTGGTGGCCTCAAATGTAGAAGGTTGTTAAAGAGTTTGTACAGCCGTGTAACATTTGTTTAAGATCAAAAACTCCTCGTCACCAACCTTATAGACTTTTCCAACCATTACGTATAGCAAAACAATCTTGGTCTTTTATTTCTATGGATTTTATCATGGATCTTTTAAAGTCAAATTCATATGACTCTATATTTGTGATTGTAGATCATTTTACCAAGATGGCTCATTTTGTGCAGTATACAAAATTTATTATAGATGAAGAAATAATTAATCTCTTTTTTGATAATATCTATTACTATCATGGATTACCATGGAATATTATATCAAATAGAGGAACACAATTTGTATCAAGATTTTAGAGGATCTTTTTTAAAATATTGAAGGTGGATATAAAACTATTTTCAACTTTCCATCTTCAAATTGATGGACAAACAAAATGAGTAAATCAAATTTTAGAGCAATATTTGAGATGCATCATCAAGTATTATCAAGATAACTAGACAACTCTTTTGTCAGTGGCAGAGTTTATTTATAATAATTTGATACATTCGTCTACTCAACAAACTCTATTTTTTACAAATTATGGTTATCATCTACGACTTGATACTTTTGACTTCTCAAAAGCTGATAATCTTACGGCAGAAGATTTGACAAATTAGTTGTCAGAGCTATATACAATAATGAAGGCACAATTAAAAAAAACTCAAGAACAACAATAAATTAATGCAAATATCTATCGTAAGGAATAACCTTGATTCCATATGGACGATAAGATATAATTACTTTGTCATAATATCAAGACTATTCGCCTTTGCGACAAGCTAGATTATTATAGGCTTAGATCTTTTTTGATTCATGGACAAATCAATCCAGTTGCTTATTGATTATGCCTACCAAAATCTATGAAAAACCATCCTGTATTTCATGTATCATTATTTGAGCCATACAAGACAGTGGATATACAAGGAAGAAGATAAATGCCTCCACCTCTTATGGAAGTGGATAATAATGAAGAATTTGAAGTAGAAGAGATTTTAGATTCAAGGCGACGTCAAAGTCGATTAGAATATCTTATCCATTGACGCAAGTATGATATTAGTAAATGCACATGAAAGCTATCTAAGAATCTAGCAAACATATCAACAAAAGTCAATGCATTTCATTAACGACATCCATCAAAATCAAAATAAAGAGTTGAGAAAATCTTTGCTATAAAGCAAAGCAAGTTCTATAGAGATTCTATTCTATCTTATATTATTGTTTGCTATTCCTTTGAATTTGTTTGTGTTAAAAAGATGGAGGATCAACAACCAGCAAATTTTGCTTAAGAACCATTATTTATTGACTTACCAAATGAGACATTACAACCTTCAAGATGATAGAATAGAGATGAAGACCATCAAGAACAACATATTTTTCCTCAAATTGATGGCAAAATACAACGTGTTGGGTATCACGACCTTGGAAGAGACTCTTGATGTTTGGTGATACTTTTAGAGGTAGAAACTACTCCTGATAGTGTTTCAAATGTTTTCTTTGAAGGAAGTTAGAAAGGCCTCAACAATGATCAAATAACAAGGTGGTCTTCTCGCCCTAGTATAGGATACTATCGATGGCTGGAAGAACCTATCAATTACCTTCAAAAAGAACAAAGATCAAAGTTCATAGAAAGCACAATTTGTCATATCTTAGACTTCCTCAACATATAATCACCACTCTTCATGGAATTCATCCCTAGAAAGGTGGATAATATCATGGACATAAGATTTATTCTATTAATTATCTAATTAATAGAAGTAGGTAAAATAAATTAATTTGACAATATCTTATAGAAAACCTTCCTAAAAGCTTCATAGACATGGAATCACCTTTATACATGTCTATAGGTGATTGATAGGTTAGAAACATGGTCAACAAGCTAGCCATGTGTTGCACATGTTGGTAGCTTGTGGAACAAGCTAACCATATGTCGCACATGATGGTAGCTTGTAGAATTAGCTAAGTATGTGGCGCATATGTAAGAAACTTATCTTGCAAGTTTGACACGTATCTTATAAATTAGACACGTTGTCGTGATGTAACGCGACTATTAGGTGAAAGAGTGTGGAAATAGTATATTATAGAAGATCTTAGTTCAAAATATTGTAGCAAATTATCTTAGAAAAATAGATAATAGTAAAAAGGGAGTAAAACTAATGAGTGTTAATGCTGCCCTTTTTACAAATGAGCTTCTATTTACTTTGTAGGGCCATAAGTAAGGCAAAACAAAGTAGATTGGAAAATAAAATGATATAGGCATATATAGGAGGGAGTTAAGAAGAGGTTTCAGAAAACTTACTACAAAAATCTTAAATAGATACCAAGAAAAGACCGGTTATGAGCTGGGATCAAAATTAGACCCCGAGGCACAAAACCGCGTGCCTAGGGCGGATCCAGGGGGTTTTTTCAGATCGGAGATTGAGATTAGAGAGGGGACTTGAAGGATTTTGTATAGGAGTTGGTTTTGAGTGATTTGGATAGAAAACGACTTTGTAATAGCTTTGCAAAGTGTATTTTGGCTACTTGAGATTTTGTAAAATAAAATAGGGTTGATGGTTTAGGCAATTCTAGAAGCTTTGCAGCAGATCTACGGCTGGAAATTTGTGGGATTTTGGGTATTGTTGTCGTTAATGTGTGTAGTAAATTTGAACTAAATCTAACGGTTTAGTTGTATGTAATTGAGGTTTAAGTGGGTCAAGGTCTCGGAATTTAAGTTTTGAGGGTCAGTTAAGGTTTTTAAGATCTTGAGCAATCTGCCAATTGGATTGGAGTAATTTTTATTTTTGAGGATAATAGACTTGTTTTCCTATATACATGAGTGATTTGAGACTGATTAAATGGTGAAGAAGGGACAAATCAGCACTGGAAGATCAGCATCAAGGTTGGAGAAGGAGGCCGACCAACACCCAAGAAGGTTTTAGGATTTTTCTTCCATTTGGTAAGTTCGATTTCCTTCAAATTTGTTGTACTTGTTTTTGACTAAGAGATTGAAGGGTATACAAAGTTTTAAGTAAGATCAACGGTCTAATCAACAGATATTGAGGTTCTAATTTTCCCTAGGGTTGATTTGAATTGGTTAGAGTTTGGTTTAAGATTTGTTTAGGATTTGGTTTAGGGTTTAGGGTTTATTTAGGGTTTGATTTAGGGTTTAGGATTTGTTTAGGGTTTGGTTTAGGATTTAGGGTTTGACTTAGGATTTGACTTAGGTTTTGACTAAGGTTTGACCAGGGTTTGACTTAGGGTTTGATTTAGGATTTGATTTAGGATTTGACCAGGGTTTGACTTAGGGTTTTATTTAGGGTTTGATTTAGGATTTGACTAGGGTTTGACCAGGGTTTGACTTAGGATTTGACTTAGGATTTGACTTAGGTTTTAACTAGGATTTGACTCAGGGTTTGACCAAGGTTTGATTTAGGGTTTGATTTAGGTTTTGACTAGGATTTGACCTAGGGTTTGAATAAGATATGACTTAGGGTTTTAAGATTCTATTTTTAGTATTTTCTAAATTTAGTATTTTATATATTATTTTCTATTATGATTAATATATGATTCATTTATTCTTCTTTTGTAATTACTTTAAGATTGAATCAAGGTTTGATTAATATTGTTAAGATTTAATAGAAGTTGTGTAGGATTCTATTAGAGTTGTTAGGATCTTGTTGTTGTGTATTTCCTTTTTGTCTTCCACAGCCAGGTGCCCGGAGCATTCTCGAGCAGAATAGCACGTATTACGACAACGTGTAGGAGGTCCTATAGAATGCCGCCACATAGCTCTTAGATAGATAGTATTTATAGAGAAAAGAATGAAGCCTTCTTCACTCTTGTCAACTAATTTCTTGCTTCTAGTCTAATTCAAGAGTGTCATGTATTTTCTAATCTTTTGTAATAGCCATTCTAGTTTCTTCTTGAATATACTTATTTCTTTATTTCTATCTTGTTATTTTCTTTTGACATAGTTTTTTACTAACTTATATATTTATTTTAGTTTGTGTCCTTGATAGGAATTCATTCCTAAAAGGGAGGATAATATTACAAACATAAGATTTATTCTAATAATTATCTAATAAATATAGATAAATATATATGAATAAAAATAAATCAATTTGATAATATCTTATAGAAAAGCTTTCTATAAACTTCATAGACATCGATTTATCTTTATATATATTTATAGATAATTGATAGGTTAAAAACTTGGCCAACAAGCTAGCTACATGTTGTACATGTTGGTAGCTAGTGAAACAAGCCAAGTACATGGCATACATATAGAAAACTTGTCTTGCAAGTTGACATGTGTCTTACAAATTGGACACGTGTTGGAGGTCCTATAAAACATTGCCACCTAGTTGTTAGATATATAATATATATAGAGACAAGAGTGAAGCCTTCTTTATTTTTATCAATTCGTTTCTTGCTTCTAATTTAGTTCAAGAATCTTTTATATTTTCTAGTTTTGGACAATAGCCATTCAAGTTTATTCTTGAAAATATATATATATATATATATATATATATTTTTCTTTTTTTTCTTTTTTTTCTTTTTTTTTCTTTTAATATAGGTTTCACTAACTTATGCATCTGTTTCAATTTGTATTCTTGACAAATCTGAGTGTAATTCAAATTATTGTAAATAAAGATATAAAACTTCATGAACATCTATGTTAAAAGATAATAATCTATACAAGACAAATAATAATGAAATCACATCTAATATTAATAAAATAGAAGTTAATAATTACATTACTTTAAATAAATTTTAGACGGTCTCAAATTCCAAAATACATGAAAAGTATTAATAAAAAAATATAAACTTAAAATTTTTATCCAAGATAAATTTTTATATATTACAAAAGAAATAAAACAAAAAAAATGTTAAAGCATTTATCTATGTAGATATAAAAAAAATTTAAATATAAAAAATAATACTAACTTTATATTAAAATATATATTTAAGATAAAAATAAATGTCAATAAAAGATTGTAATGGATAAAGACATGGTGTGTCTTCATACATATAAAATTTTGTATAATTATATGAAAGAATGAAAGAGCATTAAAAAAAAAATAGATATAAATAGATATAAAATAAAAAAGGGCTTTTTTTAAACATATGGAATAACATATAAGACTAGATTAAAAACAAAAGGATATGATTAGAAATAATTTATTGTATTTTATTGTAGCAAAAAATAATTTCATTTGTATGTTGTTAGCAATAGTTGAATAACATGATTTAGAATTAAATCAGTTACATGTTACTATGTTTTCTGCATAAATAGTTCAAAAAAAAAAAAAAAAAAAAAAAAAAAAGAACTATATGAATTTGAAGAAAGACATTGAAAGACTTCAAAAAGAGAAGTTGGTATTTAGATTAAAGAAGTCACTCTAATGATTGAACTAGAATCTAAGGATATAGTAGAAAAAAAGTTCTACCTTTGTAAAAAAGGAAAGACACACTTAGAATCATTTTTAGTGTTGTGTGTATTTCAAACCAGTAAATTTGAGATAAAAATAAATAAAAAGTCATCTATCTTTTAAAATAAATAATATAGACTTCTATATATTTGAGTATATATAGTCTAATTTATATTTAATATAATAAATAATAATATTTAAGTTTTCTTTGTTGTATTTTTTAAATATATAATATTTATAACACTCTGTTTTGAATAAATTGATTTTCTTCAAGAACTTCCACTTCAGTAATTTCATAAATTTTTGTATACTCACGTCATCCTATTGTATATCCTATAGTTGATTTATATCCATTAAAATTCCTTCTTGAATGGCTATAACAACTTCTCATGTGTCAATATCTTTTATAAGCTCTTAATTTTATCAATCTTCTTCTTCTTTATTGCTATAAGTACATTAATAAAATTTCAAAAGTATAATCTTTACTATCCATCTATAACCAACTAAGTTTAATATATCCAAGTAAAACTTTTATAATTTCGAAATATATCAAACATCAATCAATGTTCTTATAGTTTAATCAAATATTTTTATTTGTATTAAGATGATTTCTACAATCTTACATAACTTTTGTTTCCTATCAATACAATTCAACTTTAATATAGAATATAGGTGTAAAACCAAATCTTCACAGATACATAAGGAATGAGCAACAAAAATCAAGGATCTATACTTTCTAAAGTCTTCTAAGTCAATCATGGAAGGTTTTTAAAAATCTTCCATCAAAATTTCTTTAGACTTTTAAAACAATTTGAGGTCTTTAAGAACTTTCTATGGGACTAAGATTTATTGATAAATTTTGATAGTATACATCTAATATTCAAAGAATAGTATTTTTTAAAGAAAATAAAAATATTTAAAACCAAGGATTAAACTTTTTTCTTCTATCACATACAAAAGTAATATTATAATTAATTTGGTGATTTTGGAACTTGTCTTTTTATTTTTAAATTTAACACTATCAAATTTTGATGAGGATTATAAAGTATTAGAAAAATATTTTTAAACAAGTAAAAATAAGTTTTATATATTTTCATTATTATCAAAATTGGATGGGTTAAATATTTTTTTAAATAATTATATATACATATATACAGTGAGATAGATAGATAGATAGATAGATAGATAGATAAAACACGTATTCTAGAAAGGTTTCTCTACAAGATGTGCTCCTTGTATAATATGATCACCTGGATGATGTCCACAGTTGCAACTTAATTATGATGCACTTACAAAAGATGATGACATAATATGCAAATTAGCATGATGTTTGTGTGCTTGGATTAGACAGTGCTTGTGTCCCATGTGTATGAAAAACTGTTTTGTAAATTACATAAACTAGGTGTGCAAAATAGATGGCAAGATGAAAGTTTCAAAAGATGTAAAAACCAGCCCTTTTTTGCTAATAAACACATGCAATGTATCTGGTAATGACATCCTGTTTATAGAAGTTTTTATGGTGGGTTAAAAAAAACATGCAATTATGCCATGCACATGTCTAATTTTTCACACTAGTGAATATTATATCATGAGCTTTGCAACCAAGTACCCAAAGAGAGTGGATTTGATCTGGCACACATGTATTTTGCAACCAAAACTATCTGCCACCTCAAGTGGTGTTGTGGTCTAGTCCCAAACCCTCCTGCCAGATTCACATGGTGGAATGGGTGCATAAGGCACTGCAATGAGGCATGATTAAAGATAAAAACAACTGGTAAATGAAACCACACAAAAGATCTAGAAAGGATCCAAACCAAGGGACCCAGAACACCTCACCAATGGCAATGGAGAGTGCATGGTCCAAGAAATTGTCAAGTATGCAAAGGCAGAGTGTGCATGCATGAAGAGTCTGAGGTGGATTCACAAGATGATTGCTCCACCATTTGCTCTTTTCCCTTGGGGGCCAAGAATCTTGGTATCTTTCCCATACCCTTGGACTTCTTGTCCGGACAAGACTCCTCAGCTATGGCCTCCTTTTGAACTCAGCTAGGCTGGAGCTTGGCTGGGCTTGCTCACATGATCTTTGCTCATCAGAGTTGCTGCCCCTCCTGGAACCCATGTGGAGGAAGATATGCACCACGGGGCTCTGCCACCTCAGCACTCCCACCCCATGCCAGCCAATGGCACTGGATGAGAGTTGGGTGGATGGGGAAAGGAATCCTGCCTTGTTGCAGTGTGAGCATGGGATGTGCACATTCATCCATGGATGAGTGCAGCCTCAACCCTGTGTGTGCTGAACATCACCAGGAGGAGTCCACCCACCTCTGAACAGTTCAAATGCTTGACTGCACCCTCCTGTCTGTACTGGCCTAAGGTGGACCTGATTCCCCCCAGCCCATTGCCAAATATCATGAAAGGGAGACCCATGAGCACAAAGCTGGCTGGGAGGCACAGACATGGCAGAAGGGGCCTTTGGTTCTGGTTCTGGCCCTGGGCTCTGCAATAGTGAACCCAGTGCGTGTGTATGTGTGTGTGAGTGCTCTCTGACTGCATTTCCAATGCAGCTTCAAGCCTGAGCTGTGTCCGTACACACACATGGAGATGACCCCAGTGGGCAGATCCACTGCCTGTGGCCAGTGGTTATGAGATGTTCAATTCCCTCTATCAGAGCACTGTGTGGTGTGGTGTGGTGTGATGTGGCAGCATGCTGCATGACAATCACAACATTTCCCACACACAGCAGCAAGAGTTCCATCTGTGTCATTGAGGCCTTTGCAAGCATGTGAAAGACATGTAGTTCCACCATGATGCCATATCCTATGTCCTTTTTGGCAACTGGTAGTGAATGCATGGTTGTGGAAGATTCCAAGCCACCCAAAAGTGCTAAAGGAATATTCACAACAGCCTGGTCAAGCAACATCAAGGACACATGAACAGTTTTGTGGAATACTTTGTGATGTAGAGTGGAATCCTACAAGGTGCTTTTGTATCCACAAGGCATCCACTCCATTCCATTCCCATTCCATTTTGCTCCAATATGTGCTATTCCACCAAAGTGGAAGAACATATTACTAGGTCAAGCTGGATGAACACCTGGCCTTCCTTTCAGAGGAACAGAGCTTTGGCTGCTCTGCTCTAGGACTTGCACCTGAAAGGGGAGGATCAGTGGATGGGCTGTGTGGGAAACTCATACATGGATGCAAAGAAGACTTGGCATCATATTCCAAGGAACCACAAGATGGCCACAAAGATGGGTAAGACTCTCCAAGGGATGCAACTGCACATGGTTTTATGATTGATGTGTGGAGCGTATCAATCTGAAGGATGCTTCATTTTGTGGAGCATATCATCCTGGGATGAAATTCACAACCAGGATAGTTCTTTGATGAATCCAAGCTTGTGCTGCAACAATGGCCGTCTTTGGTATGGACATGTTTACAGTGGAACCTGTGTGTGTATCTTATGAGCAGAGCCAAATGCACAGCTGTTGGAGGGTGGAGAGAAGTAGAGTGGCTGAACTGCAAGTGGCAGCAAATAGTGTGGTCCAATCAAACACAGATAAGAAGAATATGCAATAGAGTAATGGAAAGGGTTTTAACCACATCCCATTCAGTCATAGGTAATGGTAGCACTAGACTATTTTGATAATCATCAGAACACAATCTCAAAGTCATGGCACTCAATGGGTGTATGTACTTAGAAACCCACTTGAAGAGATTATGGTGCAAAATGCAAATGAAGATATCTAGTTTAGTGAAGCAGGTTGTCTTTTGGAGTCTTGCATTTAAAGATAGTGCATGCTTAGAAGAAGCCATGAATGGGATATATATTGTTTTTGTTTTCTTCATTGTTATTTTTGTATGATAATATTCTTTGGTAAAAGATTCCAAAGCACTAGAAGGTTTCATACAATAAGTCTCAATGTTGTGAGATGGTTTTTTAGTGACCTAGATGTAAGAATATTGTAGAAGATATTGTTTTAGCTGTTGATGTATCTAGACATTCTTGTAGATATGATTTACTTCTAAATTCTTATAGAGTGTGTAGTAATGAACAAAGTAAGAATGTAATTTATATTCTTGAATCAATTTGTATTTACTATATTCCTAAGCAACATGGAAAATCCATAATGTATATTTTTAAGTTTTTTTAAATTAAAGATCAAATTTTTGAATTTCTATTATTATTTTTTTAGTAAAGAATATGTTAATTTTATATTAATATTTTATATTTAAGATTAAAATAAGATTAAAGTATCATTAATATAAAATTATATATATTTATATATAGTGTACACACATGATCTTATTTATTTATTTTTGAGAGGTGCCACACATAAAATCTTTTTGACTAAATTAAATTTGTATGATCATATCAGTGTAGTAGTGTTTGATATTACTAAATGCTATGTTAATTCTATTATTTTGTCTTTGATTTTGACCTCACTTATTTAAAACAAATATAACAAGTAAAACAAACTTTGATGTCCAAGTCAAATATAAATTTTTTTTGTTTGATAGATCAAAGATACTTTTTCAAGTTGCCAAAGGGAAAAGTTCATTTGTTATTTATGTAACACCTACCTTTTCTTCTGAAAAATATTTATAAATTTACTGTAAATAAGATTTTGTAAACCAATTTAGATGACTAAATTTTAAAAAGAATATATGGATCTTTATACTAAAGAAAAATCTCAGAATCATATATCTTTAACATTCAAAATTTAATATTGTTTAATATAATATTTTTTTAATTTAAATGTTATCAAATATCTTTGTTTTATCAAATATGGTATTGATGTAGAATAATAAAATAGTGTATTGCTTCTAAATTATCAAGTCATAAGAAGGAATAAAGTTTGTTTTTTACTTATAAGAATAAAACTATAAAGAGATATATATAGTTTTTAAATATTTATAATAATAATAAATAGTATTTTTTTATATTTATTTTAAAATATTTAAATAATATTTGGTCTTAAATTGGAAAATTATTTTTTAACCATTAATAAGTGGTATATATATATATATATATATATATATATTTGACTTGATATTAATCTAGTATTTTTGAAGAAAATTTAGAAGTTTTCAAAAATCTAAAATACTATTATAAGAGAGTTTTACTTATTTATTTATTTATTTATTTATTTGTTTTATTTTTGACAACCTTCCATAATTTGGCACAAAGCAAGAAAGAATTTGCGTAATAGTTTGGTTAACAGTAGGACTTACTATTTGCAATTTTTATATAATTGAATTCTGAAAACAATACACATGGTATGTGAAAATGTATTTATATTTTTTTGGTAATATATTTTTAAAATAAAAATGACATTATTTGTAAAATTTAAATAAATATATTATAAAAATACATACATGGTTTTTTAAAAAAGAAGAAGATATTCTTTAGCAAAGGTCTTTTTTGTTGTAAAATTTTTTAATAAAACAATCATGATAAAAATAAGTTTCAAATAATTATATCTAATTTGATATTAAGATTCTTAAGGATTTCTTTTATACACTTCTTTTTATTACATATAAAAAGTCTCTTTTTATTACGTATAAAAAGTCTTTTTTTATAAAAACGATTTATTTTATGTTACCATATTGTATTTATTGAAAAGTTCATTTAATCTTAACTTATAAGTTACCAAAATTTTAATCTATAAAAAATAAGTTCACACAAAGATTTTTGTGATTTATTGTAATTATAATAAAATGCCATCATTTTAATTAACTACAAAACTTGATAATTATCTATATATATATATATATATATATATATGTTAATCTATAAAATAATATGGAAAGTATTTTTTAAATATATTTATATAGTTTTTGTATAAAATTTGATATTAATAGTCATTTTTATTAATATTACTAACAGCATTACATACACACACACATATATATATATATATATATATATATATAGATACACACACACACACATATATATACACACACACATATATATAACTTTTTATTTTATTTTATTTTATTTATTTGATAAAATTTGGAGTGTGTCTAATTCATTAATGGAGTAGAAAAAATACAATTGATTACATAACTCCTTATACTTGGAGGCAAAGCTAAGAGTATTAAAAATAAGGAGCAACTACTAAAGCAAGTTCATCTACACTATTGTGTATGATTATACTATACCGAGGTATTTTAGAGTTCCATTTAATTGCTTTATTATTTCTAGAACTAAGTATGTATTTGGCCATCTAAGAGTTATTCCATCTCTAAAGTAGGAAAGACTCATGTTGCTAGGATTTTGCTAATTTTTTTTTTAATAAATTTCCAACAAATTTATCTTTATTTAATACAACCCTTTCAAATTATGCTTTTACTATAGAATATACTCTATACTTTATTTTTAAAGACAAATTTGTTTCTTTGAATCCATATAGCTTATAAACTAAGTTCTTTTAATAAGAATCAAATCTTATGAAAACATTTGAATCTTGAGGGGAAGAATTTTTATAAAAATAGCTTGATGTTAAATAAAGGATTTTCAAGGATTTCAATTCCAAGAATTAGATGTTAATTTATATAAAAGAAAAGTGGTCTAATCCTTGATGTAACAAGCTTAATGGTAGTTCTAAAAGTAATAAAGAATAGATCCAAGTATTTAGAGTTGACAAATAATATAATGAGTATCAATATTAGGGCTGATTTTTCCCCTCTAAACATTAATTACTACACCTTTGTGATATATAAGCCAAATAAACAAAGCTTCTTTGCAAGAACAGGGATTGGACCAAGTATCTTTTTAATTAAATAAAAAGTCTCAACTAAGGAAAATGATCTATTTTTGTGTCACTAGATTAGTAATAATGCTATTATTTTGAAGTAACTTTTTTCCAAGTTTGACATAGTAAGCCATAAATTCTTTTCTAGAAATCCAAGAATATGATAGAAGATCAAAGATAAAATTATTATTTAGACTATAAAAGAAATCAATGCCAAAAGCTCTTTTTTTTTTATTGATTTTATTTTCAAAAAAACTCTAATAATTTTTTAAAAATCTATACTTTAATTAAAAAAACTTTTATTTGAACAAGATTTAAAAGATATATGTTCAAGCTTTTCTTATTTTGTTCCATATTTGACCTAATACTCTATTTATGATTTGGAATAAGTGACCAAATTAGATTTGATTTCTAAGTTCTATAAGCAATAGATTTAATATTTATCATTCTAAATCTAAAAAACTATTGAATATTTTCTTGACTCAATTGAAGAGCCACTAATATCCATTTAGAAAAGAGAGTTTTGGTGGCTTCTTTTGGATTGATGTTGCCAAGGCCTTCTTGTTCACAAGCTTTATAACAAATAGGCTATACCACTTTGAACCAAGTTAAAGAAGTAGTATTTTTTTACAAAAAGTTTTTAAAAATTAATTTTATTTTTTAGAAAGTCTTTACAAAGTCAATCTATATGTTTCAAAAGAAATATAATGAAAAAAATAAAATAATATTTACAATGATAGCTTTACTTACCATATTGATTTTGATAGAGTACCAATAGTCTAATTCTTGTATCATTTTATTAATAAAAAATTGATCAATATCTTATGTGTTTAAAAAAATATTAAAAAAAACTCTAATTTTTTTATTAATATTTGTGTTAGATGTCCATGCTCAACCAAATTAATTATTCTATATTAAAATATCAAATTTTAAATTGCCAATAGGCAAAAAATTTGTACCAATTTATTTCAAGACTAAAAACCAAATTAAATTGCTTCATGATATTCACCAAATAGATAATATTTTTTTTTCTTCAAACTATGATTGTAGAGTCATTAGTATATTGGCTAATGACTTATTGATTGACACTCTAAGAAATATAATTATATTATAAGTGGTATTGCTTGACAACTTGCTATGCAGTAATATTAAGAATTTTGCCAACCAAAATAAAGAAATAAGGTGCCAAAAGACAATCTTATTTGATATTTTTTTCTATAAAAAAATAATTTGTAAAATTTCTATTAATGCCAACTATTGTACTTGTCTTTTGGAAAATAATTTTAATCATATAAAAGAAGAGATTATCAAAATCAAAATTTTCTAAATATTTAAATATAAATTTTTAATTTTTTTTTCATAATCTTTAAAAAAATCAATTTTGAAAAGAAAAAGAAGTTATTTTGAAGTTTTAATCTAATTTATTATTTCTTGTATAACTAACATATTATCTAAGATAAATCTTAGAAAGAAGAATGTAGTTTGATTAAGATGAATAACATCCATGAGAAGTGCTTGAAATCATTTTTGAATAATTTTAGTATAAATTTTATAGGAAGTATTTAAAAATATAATTAGCCTCCAATTGTCCAACTTTGTCTTGTTATTGCCTCTATACAAAAGGGCAATACGTTCTTTGATAATATTATGTAGAAATTGGGCTTTATTTAAAGGATGGTTAATCATAGAGATGTAATTATTACCAATGATGTATTAGAAGGCCTAAAAAAATTTGATACTTATTCCATCCAAGCTAGGTGTTTTGCCTTTAGTCATTTCTTTTATAACTTCTTTAATTTTATATCTACTAAATGACTTGGATAAATCCTTGTTTATATTCTCTATGGCCTTGTATAAAATATTATTAAGCAAGAAAATTGTGACTTTTTCAAATTCTTTAGATCCTTGAAGTTTTTTATAAAGATTAAAAAAATAAATTTAACAAATATTCTCTAAATTTTAAGGATCTCTTTGTAGTTCATGTTTGAAATTCTTGAGTTCTTTGATAATAGATTTAAGATGACTATTTTTAATTGTAGCATAAGAAGCTTTATCAATATTTTCTCCTATATGTTTCTATTTAATCCAAACATGTATTATCCTTGCTTCTTATTTTCTTAAAAAACAAAGTAGATCTTTTGTAATTGATTTTGTAATTTGATGTATTGTCTTGACCACAAGAATGCTTGTTCTTTATAAAAGGGCTTATAAAAAATATATAAAAATATACATACAATAAATAAAAAATCTTCTATTATTACAATGAGATCAAATCTCATTAACTTGTTGAAAAATCCAAAGATTGTTTAGATAATAAATATTCATTTTAAAATTAGATCATGTAGATTTAAATTTTTATAAATAAAAAATAAATTTAACCAAAAGGTGATTACATAATGTGCTATTCCTTCCTATGCAATACTCTTGAATTTGGTTTTTTTGGAAAAAATAGAATCTAAAATAAAACCTATATAGTTTTATTAAGATCTTTATTTTAGTTTTTTAGTTTTTTTAAGAATAATTTAATGAACCACCATATTTAAAGGCATCTACTAAAAGAAGGCAAGAATAAAAATAATTCTAAGAATTTCTTTCATCTTTGAATATTAGTCTATCATAAAATAATGATTTGTCTCTTATTCTTTCAACCATATTTTAATTTCTTTCCAAAATAAGTGGAATATTAGAGGATAGATTGTTAGCTAAGTCCTTCCAAAGTTGGTATCTTTCTTATTTTTTATTGGATGTATTGATGTTCATAATTCTAATAGATTCTCTAAAGATATTAGTGAGCGTGATCTATAACACTCTATTATGTATAAGAGCCTGTATATTATTAACTAAGTATTTAATTTTTGGAAAGATTAATATACAAACACCCCTAGCTCTTATACCATCAAGATTGTTCATATATCATAGGATTTCTTTTAAAATATAAAAATCCACATTGAATCACAAAAAATTGCTTAATTCTTTGGCCTTTGATTCACATAACTTGTGCTCTCAAATAAGAATAATATTGCATTTAAGAGAAATACTGTAGATATAACTACAAAGTTTAAATATTTTTGAAGGTTCATTTAGATCCCTTATATTATAAGATAATATCTTTAATTTTATAAATATTAGAAGAAAGAAGGCTTGGATATATTTTATCAATAAGCAGTTGCTTCTTTAAAGATTTTTTTTTTTTTTTTTTTTTTCTTCAGATAAAGAACCACATTCATTATTTTTTTTCAATTCATAAGAGCCAAGATTTAAATGAATTTTTGAGTTGTTTAAAGAAATAGTACTCTCTAATGGTTCAGAATCTGTATTGTGTGAATTAAAAGGATAATAAGAATAAGAGCTTGCTTTGCCATTGCTATCTTTGATTTTATACAGAGAAGGAAATTTTTTCTTTTTTCTTGGTCAACTAAAATCCTGAATTTGACTTTGTTTAGTCAGATTGAGTATCTCACATTTAAATAAAGAACAAAAGTAATGAATTATCTCAACTTGCATATCTATTTGAGCATCATCTATGACCTAATTGCACAATACAACTTTAATAGAAGCAAGAAAAATTACCTCTAGACTTAGCATTTGTATTTGATAAATGAATCTTGATCCAATTTTTTAAATAAAAATATAGTAAGAAGGAAATCCTTCTTGTAGAAATAAATTATGAGTTTTAATTTTGTTGTTGTAAAGTGTGCTTTTCAATCTAAGAATATACTAGATACCTAATTATCAAGAGTTTACTTTTAATTTATTGACCAAGCTCTAATAAGTGATTTGTCCTTAATATGGAGGATGAATATCTATTATAATATTAAAAGATATTATATAAATAAGAACCTTTTATATTTAAATAGACTTATACACAAGTTTTTTTTATAGCATTTAAAAATTTCTTAACAACCTATGTTATATTAAATCATAACTAATCAACTGCTTGTAAGTTAGATTTTTAATAATTTCAAAGAAAAATCTATAATCTCTTTTTAAAGACTTATTTTTATATCAAAATTTTATCATAGCTCTATATATCTACCTTTTATACCTCTATAAAGTCTTGGCTTTTAAAAAATCCCTTAAATTATATAAAATGATCAAATTGTAACAAAAATCCTTTAATACTTTATTTTTTTGTAAAGGATTTTTTTTTTTTTTTGAATTTTTTGAATTTTTGAATTTTTGAATTTTAGGATCCAATGTCTCTTCATTCAACTATTGAATTTTTTAAGAAATTTTCAAAAATATGTTTTTTTATCTTTAAGCTTTATTATTAAAAAAATCAATTGTAGATTTATTTTTAATTATTTGATATTTCAAAAATCTTAGCATGTGCTTTAAATCCTAAATTATAAATATTTGAGTATTTTTTTTTTATATCTCAAGAATCAAAAATTAAAATGCCGCCAAATTTTATATGTAGCTTTATAACATAATAATATATAATTTTTAAAATTTTAAGCTAAAATCTTATCAAAGTACTTGAAATATAGTTCAAAATACAACCACTAATCAAGCGGATTACTTACAACCTTTAGATTGCTAATATTGACTTCAACTTCTAATATTTCTTTTATCTCAATTCAAAATTCATTGAACCTTATATACAAAATGTAGCAAAAAAAGTGCTTTCTCCAATTTAATTGCCAATCCTTCATTGCTCCATATACATGTGTATTATGCCTCAAAGAGTGATAGTGAATATAAAATTATCACCTTGACTTTGAGTGTCTATATTACCTTGAAAAAAATTCCAAATGACTCATTTTTTACACCAAAATTATATCTAAGAACCTAAATTTTTTGATTTTAACCTTTGATGATTGAACGGTTCCAAAAAAATAACCCTAATTCTTAATAGGCCTCAAGTAGCATCCTTGAAGTCTATTAGATATGACTTTTGGCCAATAGGAATAGAAAGTTCTTCATCTATCTACATTCATTCACATGGATGGTATAACTATTCTTTTGATATCAAGATCCTTCTCTAATCTTTTTTCTAATAAGATTTATATAATATGTATTCTAAACATCAAATAAAAGAATCAAAATAAGATTTTAAGGATCACCAATGTCTAATAATGATAATTTTAAATATATAAAAGTTATTATAAACATAAAAATTAATCTCAAATTAAAATAAAAAAAAAGATTGTACAAACTATTAAAGAAAAAAAAATTAAAAGTTCCAATACTTAGTATCAACAAAGATTGTACACAAAGAGAAGTGTGGAGTAAGATGACTCTCACTTCTAATAGCTTTTATTTATAGATGGTGATTATTATCCTAATAGATAATATTAATCTTTTGATTTTTATATTCATCAAAAGATATAACAAATATATCCTTTTATATTTCACCTACTATAAAAATATTCTTTGATATATTTTTTATATTCTCATTTATTCTTTAAATATTTTTTTAATAGATCCTTTATCTTCTTGACCTTGTCTCTTAGCCTTTAACTTCATGGTTCATCCATAGCAATTTATCTAAAATAATATCTTCTATATAATAATTTATTTTATTTTTACTATCATTTATTTTAATATTTTTATTTTATTATTGATTAAATGCTTTCAAACCTAATATCTTTGTTAATATATGATATCTATCTTTAATAAATATTTTTATGAGTAAATTAGTAAATATGTCTTTTGTTATATAATATTTTATATCAATCACTCCCATTTCAATCTTCTTCTTTATGAAGTAATAGTGAATATCAATATGTTTGGTTCTTAAATGATATTTTGGATTCTTTGCAAAAGCAAAGCATCTTTGATTATTATATTTAATTATAATTGCTTCCAATTGTACATATCTAATGTCCTTCAAAACTTATCTTAATCAAATTACTTCCATTGTACCATGGCTTATTGCTATATATTTCGCCTCTATTGTGGACCTTATAATTTTTTGTTGTCTCTTGCAATTCTATGAGATTGCTTCTATTCTAACAAAGAATACATAGCTCATTGTTGACCTTTTAATATTTATATTTTTAACCCAATCTGTATCACAATAACCATACAAAGCAATATTATCACTTCGAAGGTACAATTTGAAGTTCAAATTTGAAGTACCTCATGATCATCTTAATGATCACTTCGAAGATACAATTTGAACTTCAAATTTGAAGTTCAAATTTTATCACAATAACCTCATGATCCTCTTAATGGTTTTCCAATGGATTGGTCCAATTTTTAATATGTGTTGATTCACGACACTCATTGCATATGTAAGATCCATCATTGTGTAAATTATTCCATATATAAATGAACCTACTGCTCTTTTATATAGAACACTTTACATTTGACCTTCAACTTCAATAAATTCTTCATTTATAAACTTCATCTACTTCAAATTGGCCTCCAAAGATGTTCCAATAGACTTATAGTCTTCTATGTTAAATTGTTACAACACTTCTTTAATATACTTGCTTTGGTTCATTGTAATGGTCTTATTACCATGATCTTTTACAAATTCTTTTCCTAAATAATAGTGAAGCTCTTCCAAATCACTCATCTCATATTTTTAATTTTTTTTTTTTTTTAAAAATCAATCTATCATTTTTAAAGTATTTATTAATATAATCAAATTATTAACATAGAAGATGACAATTAATAAGAATTCTTTTGATTGTATTACATATATGAAATGATTTGTCTCACTCCTTATAAATCCTTCATTCACAAAGAACATGTCAATATATTGGTACAATACTTTTGATGATTGTTTAAGATCATACAAGGATTTCTTCAATTTATAAACAAGATGTTATTTGTTTTTTTGAAAAAATCTTTGAATTTGATCTATGTAGATGTTTTTTTCCAACTTTTCATTTAAGAAAGTCGTATTCACATTCATTTGATGCATTTCTAAATCTATTATTGCCCCAATTGCCACAATGGTTCTAATAGTGGTGAATTTGGCCATGGATGTATATATCTTATTGAAATCAACACCAATAATTTGTGAATAGTCTTTTGCAACCAATCTTATGTTATATCTTACAACATTATAACCAATTGAAAATTGAGTTTGTAGCCCCTTTCACCCCTCTTATCCACTTTTTAATATCTATGTCATAAACCTACAATATATTCATTGGAAATGTCTACCTGCAAAGATCTACTTATATGAGATCTACAAGGCTCTAATAATTCCTTGTTGTGTAGGCTATAAAGGATCTTTTCCAAGTCAATCCCTTTGTCGTTAGGTTTAGGAATCGTGTAACTGACAAATGTAGTTACAAGCAGATTGGTATAGTCGACGACAAAATTTTTATTGTGGATGTCAAGGTAATTACAATCTTATGTTCCCGTTTGGATCTTCTTTGTGTGATTGCAAATGTTTCTTGACCTCGGTAGTCGGAGTGTGGCATGTAACATGTGTGTATCTTGGATGTGTATTTTAACTCTTAATCCCTATATGCCTATCAGTTTTGGACAAAACTTTGAAGTGCTATAATATATGACTTCCGGAACTTCTTTGGAGTTGATATCTAAAAGGAAGATGCATGATGATTAAAAGTTATCCTTACAGTCAAACTTTGAAAATTCTTCATAGATAGATCTTGGTCACTTCAATTTAGAATCAAGTAATTCTAAAAATTCACCAACAAATAAATAAATAAATAAATAAATTGCTACTTGAATTTTGGTATGATTGACTAAAATGGGGAGACTATCCATGTGGTATAATTTTTCTAGTGGATCTTTTGCTTTGATGTGTTCAATGTCTTAAAACTTTCTATTGGGCTAATAGGTACCTCAAACATTGTGGAGGGCATGCACTGTGAAGCCCATGCACTGTTAGCATTTTGATAATTGTCTTTAGACAGACACAAAGTGTTGCTCCTATGTGGTTCTGTAGCTAGTGTTGTTTATTTTGGAATTGTCCTTCATATGAAGGGTGTTGCCTTGGTAGAGGTTGATTACAGTGTTGTCGGCTTGTAGTTGATGTTTTGGATCTTCTCCAATATCTTTCTGCAGTAGTGCATTCATTGGTATTATATGATGCATGGTGATTTTCTGCGGATCGTAGGGATGTAATGTATCATTCAGCTTGTTTAAATTTAGAATTTGCTCATACTTTGAGGTTTTCATGATATAGGGAACAGTAAACGCTACTACAGACTACAAAGCTCTTCACAATTGTGTCAATGACTATTTCCCTTCTTAGGTATGCATGTTACTTTAGTCTTATCCATGTTGGTGAGTAGGGATCCAAAATGACTTGAGAATAATAGTGCTGTCGTCCCTTGACAAATATTTTTGACTGGAGTTATTATTCAATGCATAGGCCAACATCCCTGCACAGGCCAGCATTGCTGCAAAGACACCGCCTTCTAATACTTCCATCAGTCCTGGTATTCATATTCCATTCGAATCATTACAGTTCCAAATGTCACAAAATTATTAGTTCTAGCATCGTACATGGAATGTTCTGGCTACTGATGAATCCCGCACGCTCAGGATGCAGTTATGAATCAATTGAGTATTACAAGAAGATATTAAGTATCAGAAAGATAAGAATTCGCTCATACAAACATAATAAATCTTGAGCACTTTCGTGGGGCTATCTTGGTTGTGGTTCTAGAATAAATCATGTAAGGTCTGGAGTTTTGGCATTACGCCTGCTCTGTGACAGCAAGCTGAATCTTCACACAACATCTGTACATGCTAAGATCAATCAAAAAGAGAACTGGTAGAAACCGATTTGGCCATTTTAATGCATAGTTGCTGCAAGAAAGATATGCCATCAAATGATAGTTGCTGACAAGAAACTATCGAACTTTGCAGGTGAAGCGACGGTTCTGGAAGCTCTTGAAGATTAAGTTACCTCGTGTGTAAATAGAGCATGGCAATTTTGGATTTAGGGTTCATTAAGCCTAAAGCCCAGTTCTCATAAATTTTGCCAAAACTAAAATCGTGCTCATGCCAATCGTATTATAGCAGAATTTTGAAGGAGGGTTTTGAAGTAGCCTGGGGGTTCCCAGGGGGGCGGCGCAGCATTTACGTGAGCGCCCCCTGGGCGGGGTTTGGGGCGCTGCCCCGGACCACAGAATTAAGGCTAATTGCGGGCTCTCTAAAATTAAACAAAAAAAAGAGTGTGTAGTGTGGCTGCGATGCAGGATTGAGCTCAGTGTGAGCACTGATTTCAGTCAAGCAATCCTTAAGAGTTCTTCCGTGGACGTAGCTTCCTGTTGGAAGTGAACCACGTATATTCTGTGTACGTGTGATTGAATTGACTCCGAATTTCACAACAATTGCCACGTGTCAATATTAAACAATTAGTTAACAGTGAGGATTATCAAATATCATAATTAGATGAGGCTAGTTTAAAATGAACATGAACTTGTAATAGATCTATGTTAAGGCAATTATAACAATTTGAAATAGATTCAAGAGTCCATTATATTGATTTGTGATCCTCAAACATCTTCACATTTTGGTATCCTTTGGGCCCCTTGGTCTTTGGGATAGTCAAGATAGTTTTACCTTGGCATCATCATCTTTGAGGCTCTCAATCACGTTCTCCTTGTACCGCAACACACAAGGATTTGGGAGAAAATTATAAGGCACTTCAAAGTCAATCAGAGCGGCTTCAAACTCACCTTGCTTCCACTTGCTCAGCCCTTGTTTGAACTTCAGCGTTTGAGGATACGGGTACATGACATACGACGAATCCAAGTCCTTTTCTGCGCCCTCAAAGTCCCCAAGTTTGAACTTCACCTTGGCTCTGGCTCGCAGAAACAGTGCACAATTGAAAGGATTCACCTCAATTGCCTTGTCATAGTCCTGGAGTGATCCTTGCAAGTCAAAAGGAAACACAGATTCTCTCAACATTCCTCTGTGGAAGAGTGTTTCTTCGTGTCTGGGATCCAACGCCAGAGCTTGAGACATGTCAGCCTCTGCCCCTGCGAAATCGCCGGTGCGGTGCTTGGCTCGTCCTAACAGACTCAGAGTTGTAACGTTGTTTGGGTCCAACGCGTTTGCTGCTTCCAAGTAATACAAGGCTGCGTAGTAATCATCCAGCTCAAACTTTTGCATTGCCGCTTTGCGCAATGCGGCAGCTTTTTCCGGTTGAGGCTCGCCCACTTCCTTCCATGTTAGACTCCTTCCCAGTGCTTGCAGAGTATCTGCAAAATTGGAGACATACAGATTCAACGTCATATGATTCCATTCGTTCTCAAGCCAGTATTCCTATCAATTGATGTGCTAGATACGCGACATCAAATATTAAGCCCCATTGTGGAAAAGAGTACATGCTGAGCCATGCAAGTGGCAAAGGATGTACTATTTCTACAACAAGGCTCTAAATTTGAGTTAGCTCGCATAATCCTCATGTCAACGCTATCATCTTGGGTTGATCTGATAGAGGAGCAAAATCTTGAGAAATCTGAGGGTTAGAATTTAAGCTGGAAAAGAGTGGTTCTGTACTTGATAACCGGTCTTTAAGACTCAATCGCGGACATTGGGCTACAATGAACGCATTGTTTACTGAGCAACCAACCGATCAACAGCCGGAGGCTTGAGATAGTAGGTTATCAAGCATACATGGTTAACATGCATGCAATTTTCGAAATTGAGATCTCAGTTTTTGATCGATTGGAGGGTCAAATCAAGAAACTAGATTCTGCCATGTAACCCTCTCCTACTTTGCAAACCAAAAGGTGACACCTCTGCCAAGCATGCATGGCAAACATAAATGATTTATAACCCAGTCCCTCCTAGAGGTTATGACTTCATTGAGATTATGTGAAATTAAGAACTTGTGTTCTCTAAAGCCTCAACATAGTGGCCCATGAGAGCCAGGTTACGAGCATGAAACACTGAACTTCACAATTAAATTTTATTCATAAGACTTTAAGAAAGCATGGCACAACTTGCTACTTCCAAGAACGTGATGATCTTGCCTGGAAATGTTGGCATTCGTGAGTTTCTGCTGTGCTCAACTTCTAGAGTGCTTCCAAAGTCTAGAAGTGCCAAGAGAGAGCGTTTCCAGTCACAGCGAAAAAGATTATTGAACTTGTCCACCTTGTCCAAAACAGATTGAGATAATTTCCGTCCTGCAAGTTCTCTAGCAGCCACACACTGCGACATCATCTTCGTGTCTTCCTGCGCTCCCGTGTTATCGTTAACTATCATTCGAGCCGCAAACCGTGTGAGGTATGGCATCTCACTCTCAGGCTCCAGCTCCACCATTCTATTGATGTACTCCAAAGCACGAGGCATATCATTCTGCACAACACAATGCAACGCTTCTTGTCGCAACATCTCCACATCCATGACCATAAGTTCCGCTTGTCTACATTTCACTTCTTCTAGAAACGCTTGAATCTGCAAGAGCCTCGGATCCTCGTGCTTGAACTTCATCAAGAACACCAGAACTTCCTCGGCCGTCGATAACTTTCCTTGCTCCAGATATTGCAAACATCTAGACACAAGAAAGTCGTATAATATCACAGCACAGCTGGTCTCCGGAATGGAGCTGGGATCTGGAAACTCCAATAACTCGAAGCAACCTTCGAGACGTAAAAGGCGCAATCTTGTCAACTGGCAAAAATTCAATGGCAGGTTTTGGAGGCTGGCACAACAAGATAAGTTCAGCTCTTCCAAATACTTGAGCTCCGCAACTGAATCTGGTAGCCTTTTTAGACTCACACAACCAACCAGACTTAGGATTCTCAGCTCCTGGAAAGCACCCATATTTTCTGGTAGGCTTTCAAGCACGTCGCATCCAATCAGCTTCAAGTTCTGCAGCCTCGTCAAAGCACAGATAGCACTGGGAAGCGTTACAAATCTTGACAAACAGAGACTCAGATCCTGAAGTCCAGTGAGGTGGCTAATAAACGATGGAAGGGTTGTTAAGCCACCACCACCCACGTTCAGAGTCTTCAAAGCAAAGAGGTCCTTCATAAGCTCCGGAAAATGAGTTATCTTGTCGCAAGAAGGAGACTCAAATGTGCGCAGGTTCCACAACTTTCCTGTTGACTCCGGAATCGCCTCCAAATTATAACATCGTCCCAATCCTAAATTCGATAATCTTTGGCAATTGCCAATGGACTCCGGTAATGATACTAGGTTAGTGCAATCGGTCAAGTATAAGATCCACAGATTGGTTAAGGATCCCAAAGCTTCTGGCAAATGCTTTAATTTCGTGCATCCACGAAGTCGGAGGACCTCCAGCTTAGATAGGCCTCCAATCGTTCCTGGGAGACTCTCCAGACTGGAGCACTTTTCTAAATGCAAATTACATAGATCTTTGCATCCGTTAATGGAGTCAGGAAGCTCTTTCAAAGCCTTGCAATCGTCAAGGATGAGTGTCTGCAACCTTGGGAACTGCCACATCCAAAGTTGAAAAATTTAACTGAGGTTGTTACTTACAAATCAAGTGAATAGAAAATTTAACTGAGGTTTTTACTTACAAATCAAGTGAATAGAAAATTTAACTAAGTCATTGAGGGAAGACATGAAAAAAACATTAAAACAAGTATCATCAAAGAGTGAACATTTAAAAAATACATATATTTATATATATATATATATATTAAAAAACCATACCATTTCACTTGAGTCTACGTTCCACAAGTGAGTGATTTTGCTCGATGCTAAGTCAAGAACCACCAACTTCCGCATGTCATACATTTCACAGGGAATTTTCTCCAATGGTAGCCTTTGCCACCGTACATATCTCAACACACGAGGAAATTGTATATGGGTTCCACCGCAACCATCCATGTTTAGTAATCGTAAATTTTCCATAGGCTTGAGATTTTGATGCGAGAGGTCAGCTTTGCTTTCAGCAAGACTAAACGTTTGCACCTTATCTGTCACCTGTACAAATCAAATGATCCAAACATACATACGGTAACGATATCCATACATTTACTGACATATACAAATGTACAGTTGCAGTAAAGTACTAACCTGCAATTTCTGTATGTTGAATATACAGGTGTCTGCAAGTGGTTAAAAATTTTAGTTTCACAATTAACCATGACTGAACTTAATTGAAACCACGACCGCATCATTTTCTCTCGGGGTAAGATTTCAACAAAAAGAAAAAGGACAGTTTTGTGTCAACGATTGTCATGAAAAGGAGCGCAGAACTCAAGTTCACCTCATTGTCCAGAAGCTCTTCCTCTGACTCGTTCATCCACAACCGGCTGCGCTTTCCAGGTCTATACGCCGCCTCCTTAGTTACAATACTATGACCCAGGTCAATCAGAAGATCATGCATGGTCACTAAATTATTTTCCATCTTGAGCAAAGATTTGTTGACAAGGTTTCGTAGCCCTAGTTCCGCAGGCCATTTCAGAGACGTCCAAATATCTTTGCACAGTTGAGGAGGGCTCCCAAGTAAGAAACAAGCCACATCAAGGAACATTTCCTTGTGTATAAGCTCTAATAAATCGAAGCTGATTTTCAACCGTTGTAACAACTTGTCATGATTCTGCAGTGAGTCATGCTTTCGGAGATGCTGTAAAACAGCGTCCCATACCAAACGGTCTTTTTCACGCCTCAGGAGACTGCCCATAAGCTCCAACGTCAGGGGGTGTCCACCACAAGCTAGAGCTACATCGTTTGCAAGCCCTTGGAACCCCTGAGCTGCAAAAATTGAGCCAAAAGCATTCCAACAGAAAAGCTGTTTGGCTTCCGCTGGTTTCAAAAATGGCATCTCATATGTGAAATCACTGAATACTGAACAGATCCGCTCATCTCGAGATGTTAGAATGCAGCAACTACCAACGCCAAGATTTTTATTAACACATAAAGCTTCAATGGAGAGAGGGCTCTCAACGTTGTCCAGAACAATGAATGCTCGCTTGCTTTGTAAACACTGTCGCAATTTGGACTTCCCATCATTAACATCTTCCACAATATTGACATGGTCTGCATTACTCATGTCCCTCAAAAGTTGCAGTTGCAAAGAAGCAACCCCTTGATCGCCTTTCGACGTCTCCCTTGCAACATCTTCCAAAAAGCTCGACACAGGAAACTCATCCTTAATGCGTTTGAAAATCTCTTTTGCAAGTGTTGTCTTTCCGATCCCACCCATGCCGAAAATTCCCATTCTACATGGTTTCTGAGATTGACTCTGGATAAAGGATAAGAATTCTGAAGCTTGTTGATCGAGCGCCACCGGAAAGAGAGATTTCAAATGTTGAAGAACTTTACCAACAATGGCCTGAACAAGGTTTGTTTCAGATCTGGACATCCAAGGAGAGAATGGTCTCAACACAGTGAATGGAATAAAAACCTTTCAAAAAGCCTTTCAAAACATACACATATACAAACTCTTCTTTCTTAAACCAACCTTGAGCATAAATGAAAATTAATAAAAATATTCAAATTTGAACAGTCTGACACCTCCTCATGTAGAGATTAATCATACACTAGTACACTCTAATGTTTTCACTTCTGTACTCGTACAAAATGCCAACAAACATGACAATTTTGAAAAATTCAATATTACTTCCTGAAGGAGCCCTAATCATGACTGCACCCTAGTAAAAGTTTCCGAGCTATAGACACATTCAAGATTAGTTGCAAAACTGATGCGTTTAAAGAATGAAACCGCCATTGAGGAGGTCAGAAATCATGAGAGTAGAGTTTAAAAGAAGAAGCAAAACACTGAAAGCAAGGGCCAATTACCCGGAAAAGTTGTCTAATTCGTAGCCGTAAATGTCGGCAGTTCTAGCAAGCCAACCCATCCATTCTGACACTGTTTCTGGTGCATGCCGACTTTGTAATTTTTTCAATCCTGCTGCAAAAAGACTCGAATCTGGATACCTGAGATGCCAGGGTTCCACATTGTAAAAAATGGGGAGAATTTTCTTGTCGGCGCTTCGGTGGATCACAGCCAGCTCTTCAAGGCACCACTTGGACTCAACATAACGCGGCGAGAAAACACAGATGCTGATTGGAGCTACCCTGATGGCTTCCAAGATGGAATCCCACGAGGCTTCTCCTTGCTCAATCCCATCCGCGTCCACGAAGGGATGCACCCCAGCCGATCGCAGAGCCTCATTTAATTCCTTCACAAACGTCTTCTTCACATCTGGGCCTCGGTGGTTGATGAAAACATCAAATGGTTGCTCAGAGTGCATCCCTAAACAAAGTCACAAAATTCAGTTCAATTGCTTAAGCCCTGAACGACAATTCAGTTCAAATCAGTTGTCGATGTTTGGGAAGGATATTTAGGGCTTAAGCAACTGAACTGAACTGTCGTTCAGTTCAGCAACCCTCTCCATTTGATTCATCCAGTAGAGCACCCTTCATTCAGATTGGGCTTACCACACACAGAAGAACAACTTTGATGTAATGATATATTAGAAGATAAAATAAGTGCGAAAATATGAGCCAGGGTTCCAGTCAGTGGTTTCCGAAATGTGAAGCTTGTCACAATATTATCAGAATGATACACCAAAAGTAATTGGCATCTTGGGATTAAATATGCATATCCACTGTTTGTTAAAAAGTAGAAAGATCTTTCAGAAACTCTAAGGTGATTGCATACAGTATACTAGTGCCCTTGGAGCTGAAACAATACCCTAATCACAAAATGTAATCACTCTTGAGCCTTCATCAGCCTTCAAAAGAGCCATCGTGAAACAATTCACATCACAAACAGACTGGGGACAGACCCAACATGGCTCATTCCAGACAAAACTGATCACAACGAGATATCCTCAAGAAAACGCAAGGATCACTCACCTACTCCCAGAACTTGATCAAGAAAGCTGCGCCAAGTTGAAGACCTCTGCAACTATGAAGAGTGGCAACCAAGCATCTTGAAGTTAGCGGAAGTGGATGGTGGTTCAGTCTCCAATGCACAACCATTCACTGGATCATGATATCTTTCTGGTCTTTGTTTTAATGCTCATAGTGTCAGTGGCTATGGTATTCACTTATTCCTCATGAGATATGTGTAGATTTAGGCTTTAGAAACCGAAGTGTAATGAAGATTGATAAAGCCAGCATTTGATGTGGTACAAGTGAAAAAACTTGCAATGATCAAACAAGCATTTTTGGACCTAAGACATTGCATTGGTAGGTCAACTCCTGAGATCCTTACTATCAGACTTGGTAAATCACATCAGTAAAGCTCACTGGGCCCAGGTGGAATACCAGAAATTGAATAGTTCTAAAGCTTGCACAAATCAGTTTGGAGAAGAGTCCAGGAATCCCATATGCTTAAACTTGCTAGTCTGGAATGAATTTGAATACTTTGGTTAAGAACCCCAATCTTGGCTACCGCAGTTCAAGTCAGGGAGCGCCTCTGTTCGACACCTAAGCCTCCAAACTTTTTGCTTTGGTGCCACTAAATCTTGATCTGGACTCTAAAGCGCACACTACCCTTGATCTGACCTATCGCGATTTTCTTGCAGAAATCGAATCTGCCATTCTATATTCTGATCCGTACACACAGCGTAGCAGCAGGAGGAGCCCGGCCACGTGGAGAGGAAGCGGCACGAGGTGCCAGTGAAGGCCGTGGAGATCGACTCCGAGAGCGAGGAGAGCAGTGTGGGCGATGGAGCCGTGGGGAACGAGTTCAAGGCGATCTGCACTCAATGATCTGCTGTCGGTGACCTGCTGTCGGTAACCTGCTGATATACCGCTGACTAGGGACTATTGTGTCCCGGCGTGTGAAACTCTAATCCGAGAAGCGCCAGCACTGTCAGATCGGTTCTCTCGCAAAGCTCATCTAAGCGTCTGCAAGTGAACCTGCGTCCGCGTCCAGGGCACCCGTCCCGTCTTGGTGTTCCTAGAGCTGCGCGACATGCCGGTCACACGTCTCACGACAGTCTGGCGGGCCCCCACTCTCCGCAGCGGGCGGAGGCTGACGGTGAGCCTGCAGTGCACAGAGGCACGGCCTCGTCCCTATAGGCGGGGAGGGATTGGGCTCAGGCGCTCGCCCGCCCCTTGGTCCCCGCACGGCCCGGATCCTCCCCTTCTTGGCCCAGCGAGAGTGGTCACCAAAAAGAATTTAGTGTAGCAATAGCAGCCATTGTTCGAAATTTTCATCCAATTTGGGTAACTTTTCTGGTTCAAGTTTTAATTCCATCATTCATTTGAATTGTTTTCATCCAAAAGACTTCAAAAAAAAGTCATAATATTTAGGAGAAAAATGAAAGACATGAAACCAAGGAAAATTCAAATAACAAAAAATTAAGAAATGCCTTAGTATGATTGAATCACATTCATATTTGGAGTTAATAGAGTATTTGAGTTTATACTCTTCCTTGTACTTTCCTTGCAAATTGCACTCCTTGAAATTTTTCTTCTATTAATTTTGAATACACATTAAAAAATAAACATTGCTTCTATTTGAATTTTTTTTAATATTATATGTATATATTATCAATTTTTAATATTATATGTATATATTATCAATATTATATATATATTATTATCAAATTGTATTCTATTATATGTATATACCATTAGAATATAATTTATAAATATTTAAAAAAGATTCAAGAAAAAAATAGAAATCATATATAATACTTCAAATACAATTGCATCACATTTATACTTGGACCATTACATAATGTTATTTTAATAATATTATGATTAAAAAAGGTTCAATGGTAGAAGCTTTAGGAATGGTTAAGTGAATGTGTTTTGAAGGCTAATAGGAGGGTCAAGTGGATGTATTTTGAAGGCTTATAGAGCAATTGGTGTGACTTATTAGAAGGTTTGGAGAGGATTTGTATGAATTATATGGAGGTTTAGAGATGATTTTAGGATTTAGAGGACATGGATGAGGATAAGGCAATCCAAGATAAGACACGATCTTAATTTTTTTTTAATATTTTAATCAAAATTATAGCCAAAATTATAGTCTAGCAAGTTAAAAAGGAATTGAAGCAATGGTACACTCATGTGTATAGCAAAGAATAAGAATAGATAAGTAAATTGATCCACACATCTTAAAAATATGGAGATTCATTGCTATCATGTTGTGACTTGGCTACCATATAAAAATTATATACTATTGGATGAAAGCCATGCTAGTGGATTTTAGTTAGTTATAAAATATGATTAGATTATTATTATGAAAGAAATTTGTTTAAAAGGGCTATTATTGAGGTTTGTACAACCTCATTTTTTTCTTTGATAGTGACTTCTGAGGTTGATTTTATATTGATAATAACTTTTATATATTTTGAATCACCTTTATTAGACATTAATGATCTTTGAAATCTTGTTTTATTTTTTTTATTTGATATTTAGAGTACATATTATATGAAACTTATTAAAAAAAATTAGAATGGAATTTTTAATATCAAAAAGAATAGTTAGGTCATTTATGTAGATGAATGGAGATGGATAATAAAAATCTCTATTCCTATTGGCCAAAAGTCATGTCTAATAGACTTCAAGGAAGTTGTCTAAGACCTTATTAGAAATTAGAATTATTCTTTTAGCATCATTTGAATATCAAAGGCTAAGATAAATGAATTTAAATTTTTGGCTATAGTTTTGGTATAAAAATTGAATAATTTGGAGTGTTTATGAAAGAGACATAGGTGCTCAAAGCCAAGGTGTTAATTTTGTATCTAATGTCACTTTTTGAGATATAATTCACACATACAAAAAACAATAAAATATTTGCAACTAAGATTGGAGAGAGCACTTTTTTGGCTATACTTTATATCTTGTTACGGACATAAGATTTACTTCAATAATTATCTAATCAATATAAACCAATAGAAGTAGGTAAAATAAATTGATTCGATAATATCTGATAGAAAAGCTTCCTAGAAGCTTCATAGACAGGGAATCACCTTTATACATATCTATAGGTGATTGATAGGTTAGAAACTTGGTCAACAAGCTAGCCACATGGCGCACATATTGGTAGCTTGTGGAACAAGCTAGCCATGTGTCATATATGTTGGTAGCTTGCGGAACAAGCCAAGTACGTGGTGCACATGTGTAAAACTTGTTGTACAAGTTTGACACGTGTCTTGCAAATTAGACACATGTAGGAGGTCCTATAGAATATTGCCGCGTAGCTCTTAGTTAGATAGTATTTATAGAGGCAAGAGTGAAGCCTTTTTCACTCTTGTCAATTCCTTTCTTGTTTTTAGTCCAGATTCAAGAGTCTATAGTTTTCTTGTCTTGTAGCAATAGCCATTCTAGTTTCTTTTAATATACATACATTCTTATTTCTATTTTGTTATTCTTCTTAATAGAAGTTTTGTATGTTTATTTGCTTTCATCAAGTTCTTGTCCTTGAAAGATTAATAAGAGTACACATATAATATCAAAATTTTGTCTTTTCTTGATTAAGAGTGGATTATCCCTTTTTCTTGATAAGACATAAGCATATTAGAAGTTGTAGAGTACCCACTTCTAAATTGATATTGTTTCTAGAATTTTTTTTTTAAGTGTGTTATTTTGTATTTTTTGAAGTGAGAGTAGACACCTTCCTTCCTATTATATTATCATGACAGAGCTTCCAGAAATGAAGAATGCAATGGCACAAATGCAAGAACAAATGAGAGAGTTAATGCTTGCAATGCATCAACTCAGTTTACCACCACAAAGAGCAATAAGATTAGCAGGAAGTGAAAATATAGAAATGGTTGGAGCTGCGTCAATATCTACACCAAATCATACTATCTCACCTATGATAGAGCACCATTCAAACATTAGAGAACCAAAAATTAATTTGTTTGAGAAGTTTGATGGCACAATATCTAAATTTTAAGGATTCGTCAATCAGGTATAATTGGTGATTGAACTTCAACCTTAGAGTTATCCTACGCAAGGACTTCAAGTTAGGTTTATTGAAATGTTACTTGCGGGATCTACTTTATCATAGTTTTCATCTTTTCTTGAACGACGTGATCCAATATTGGATAATTTAGAGGCATTTTTAGCAGAATTTTGATCTATGTATGGAAAACATGATACAAAATTGATGTGGTACATTTTAAACCTCTTACTGAACAAAAAAAGATTTGGCGCCGTCAAGGAGAATTATATTTATATTGTGGAGAATCTAAGCATACTGTTCAACATTGTCCAAAGAAATGACACAACTATAAAATGAGGAATACGGCTATCAAAGAAGACAACATATCGGAAAATGAATTTGTCTAGCTACAATAGGGACCATGCAGCTGGAACCTTGTATAATTTCTAGTGAAGGTTCTATTCTCTCTTTAGAACCCTCTCTTTGTTTTATAATAGATGTATATTTAGGACCAAAAAACTACAGAGCATCTATCTTATTAGATTCAGAAGCCTCAACATGCTTTCTAGATGAACAATTTGTTAAGAATCGTAAAATACCTTTAGTATAGAAAATTAAACGCGTACATATAGAAGTCATAGATGATTGTCTATTATCTTCTGGAGACGTCAATCATGAAACCTATCCTATAAAAGTAACAATAGATGGTGATAATAGCTACGTAATCTTCAACATAATTAAATCTCCGTCTAATCCAGTTATTTTAGGTTTATCATGGCTAGAAAAATATAACCTTCAAATAGATTGGAATTCTCATAGACTTGATTTTTTTTAGAACATTATTAAACATCTTGCTGACCAAGTGAAAAGCTATAAGTGTAGTATAATAAAATCCGTACTTATAGGTGCAAAAGCTTTTATACACGCAACAAAAGAAGGATTAACTTTTGCTATTTATGCCACACTTGTTTCTAATGGTAGAAAGACTTTAAGTGGTATTCTAAGCCAATATCTGGATTATTAGGACATTTTTGAGAAAAAAAAATATAGATATTCTTCTGGGGCATCATCCATATAATTGTTCAATCGAACTCAAAGAAGGAACTCAGCCACCATTTCGACCAATCTACAGTTTATCACAAGATGAGTTGGCTGAACTCAAGGTGTATATTGATTAGAATTTGGCCAAGAATTTCATATGCCATTCTAAACTTCTAACAAGAGCTCTAATTTTATTTGTAAAGAAAAAAGATGGATCATTGCGAATGAATGTTGACTATCGAAGACTCAACAAGATCACAATCAAAAATAGATATCCATTATCTTTAATATCAAGACTCCTTGACTAGTTAAATCAAGCTAAGATCTATACAAAAATAGATCTAAGAAGAGCATACAATCTAGTATGCATCAAAGAAAAAAATGAATGAAAAATTATATTTCAAACCAGATACGAACATTTTGAATATAATGTCATGCCTTTCAGACTTACGAATGCACCAACTACTTTTTAATATCTCATAAATGATGTTTTTCATGAATTCCTAGACAATTTTATCGTCTGCTATCTAGATAATATTTTGATCTATTCTAAGAATGTAGAAGAATATGAAGTACATGTTTGTCAAGTATTACAAAAACTTAGAGATGGGAGATTGTACGCCAAGGTGAAAAAGTATGTATTTTACACTACTCAAGTTGATTTTTTAGGATACATCATTTCAAATGATGGTGTCATGATGGATTCTAAGAAAGTCTAGATAATCATGAATTGGAAGATTTTAAAGACGGTAAGAGATGTCCAATGCTTTTTGAGATTTGCCAATTATTATCAGATCTTCATCAAAGACTTCTCTCAAGTTGCAGCTCCACTTACACGTTTGATCTATAAAGACAAACTCCAATGGAATTAAGAAGCGGAAGGAGCATTTGAAGTTCTAAAGACATCGTTTGTTTTTGTACCAATCTTGCATCGTGTTGACTTTTTTAAGGCATTTTTTATGGAAACAGATGCATCAAACTTTGCCTTAGGTGCGGTTTTGTCACAAATGGGAATAAATGACAAACTTCATCCAATAGCTTTTCATTCAAAAAAATTCTCAACAACCAAGATCAATTATGAGATCCATGACAAAGAACTTCTTGCAATCGTGGATTCCTTTCAAAAATGGCGTCATTACTTAGAAGGCGCTTTTAGTCCAATCACCGTGTATACGGATCATAAGAACCTTGAGTATTTCATATCGGCACGTATGTTGAATCGTCGTCAAGGTCGTTGGAATATGTCTTTGTCAAGATTCATTATTACTTATCGGCCGGTAAAACAACAAGATTTGTCCAATGTCCTTTCTAGACGTTTTTATTTTGCACCAAAAGAAGGAAATATAGCTTTTGAGCAATAAAGAACGGCCCTCTTGAAATTGGAGCAATTTCATCTTTGAGCAATGGAATCAACATTGACTATTGATTCAACTTTTTTCAAGCAAATTTAGTCAAGTATGTCCTCAGACCCTCTTATTCATGATATCAAGAATAATTCTTGTAAGACTCATGATTCTTCTAAATTCGAGTTCAAGAATAACCTACTATATTTTGAAGGACGCCTATATGTTTCAAAAAGAATAGTTGTTATGGACGCAAAATATAGACTGGAAGTCTAAACAAGAAGTTCAAAAAGAGCTGGCAAGAATTGTCACAGATGTAAAATATAGACTGGAAGTCTAAATAAGAGGTTCAAGAAGAATTGGCAAGAACTAGATTAATGAGATGAGTACAAAAAACAACACCAGAGAGGTGAGCTAGAGCTCCAAGAGATGTATTGTCAAGACTGAAGAATTCTTCAACTTCAACTCCAATATATACTCCTACCTAAGAAGCTTCTCAAACAACTTCCACCAATCAAGAAGCTTCTCAAATAACTTCTACCAACTAGGAAGATGCTAGAAGGCTCTAAAAGATTTTAAAGAATTCTAAGAACCTTCTAAAATATTCTAGAAGGTTTTGATAAGTATGTCCTTGATATCACCTCCTCTTCTAGCTTTGAGGTCTCCAAGAAGCCATTTGAGATGTATGTTCACAAACGTAGGAAATCAAAGATTTGATACATAGTCTTTGCAATATATTCCAGCTCTTGTTCAGGAGGCAAATGATTCATGGGTCCTTGTAGCCATTTATAATGACCAATATCTTCCTCTTGAGACCATACTTGAACTTTTGTGTCTTCATTGTGAAAATGGCCTGAAAATATCGCTTTGCTACTACCTGCATGAGTTGGTTCAACTTCAAAGACAATCACGAGTGATTTGCTACTTGATATTCTTCGATGTCTTCTTGGTTCTTCTAATTCTTCATCTCGAAGTCGACGCCATGAGCTACTTAGTTGAGATGGCACTACTAATATAATATCTACATTCTCACTAGCCATATCTAAATACACCTTGAAATTAGATATCTTGATATTACAAGAAAGCAAAATGCAATAAGTTATATTTTGATAGGACCTAGATCATGCTTAAATACATTCCTTTGGAGAAGGCTTCATCTTCATGTTTCATTAGTGGCCGACTTTTGGTTTATCAGGACATCGTCGATGAAATTCTTATACCTTTTGCAATGCATTTGTTACATTTTCTGCTGGCTCCTAAGTCCGCTCATTTTCATCATAGCCACGCCAGTGAACTAAATACTCTAACTTCCCCCCTCTCCATCATAAATCAAGGACTTGTTCCACCTCATATTCCACATGGTCCTCGATTTCAACACAAGGTGGTGGTGGTTGTATCCGTCCTGATAAAGTTGATTCGCTATAAGTTTCTAAAAGAGAAATATAAAAGATTGGATGTACCTTCATGGATGTGGGTAGTTTCAGTCGATAAGCCATTGGATTGATTTGCTCCTAAATGCAGAATGGTCCCAACCTCCTATAATCCAACTTATTGCAAGGTCGAGTGGTCTTGATGTTTTGTTGTAAGAACCAAACCTTATCTATAATTTGAAAAGCAAGAGAATCCTTCCAAAATTTCTATGTAGAAGCTTTATACAAGTCTTGAGCTACTTGTAACTGAAATTTCAAGGTGGTCTGGATCTCCATTAAATGCTTTGCAAGATCTTCAGTTGTTGGATTTTCATCTTTGGATTTACCCAACAAATCGAGTTTTGGATGATATCCATAATTTGTGAAAAAAGATGTTTGTTGGGTTGAGACATGGACCAAATTATTATACGTAAACTCTGCCAATGGTAGATATGTAGTCTAATCATCTTGTTGATAATTGATTGCACATCATAGATATTGTTCCAAGACTTGATTGACTCGCTTTGTTTGACGATCGGTTTGAGGATAGAAGATAGAAGAGAGTTTGATATCTACTCTCAGTATGTCAAAAAGTGACCTCCAAAACTTTGATATAAATTGAGTCCCTCGATCCAAAATAATATCATCCAATAAACTATAATACCAATATATATTGTCAATAAACAATCTTGCTCTTTCTTCACCAGAAGTTGTCTTTCTGCATAGAACAAAATGTGTCATCTTTATAAACTGATCTACCACCACATAGATAGTATCAAATGTTATAGAAGGTGGCAAATTTGTAATGAAGTCCATAGATATTGAAGACCACAGTCGCTTTGGAATTGGCAGAGGTTGTAAAAGCCCGTAAGGGCGATATTGAGGATTCTTTGATCTTGAACAAAGGTCACATGATAGCACAAAGTTCTTCACTACCTTCTACATTTGGGGCCACCAAAAGTCTCGGGAAATAAGCTCCATTGTTTTGTTGAATCCGAAGTGACATGGGGCCAGGAAGTCATGTCGAGATTGAAGAATACGTAGTCAAATTGGTCCTTCCGGAATGTATAGTTGATCTTCAAAATATAATAATCCGTCCTCAATCTTGAACTTGTCTTTGTCAAAACATTGCTTCATAAACTACTAAAGCAAGAAAGGAGGAGCAAGTAGCCAAGAGTAGAGAGCATGAGAAACATACTCGCAAGAGGAAGACGAACAAATTGCCTAGATTATAGAGAAGAGGCTTGTATCCAGGGGCAAAGATAATTTTACTTAAGCTGCCAACTTTACAAAGAAAGAGGATGTTGCAAAGGTGAACCAACTAACTAATCAAACGAACAATGTAGTGGAGGAGATGGATTGGACTACTGATGTTAAGAGTGCATCAAATAGATTTGTAAAATAAGAATCAAACATTTGAATGGGATTCCAAATAACCATGAAGTATTAAAATCTACAGATCAAGATTGATGTTTATGATAGATTGCTTGGATGATGAATTTAGTGATGATTTTGATGACCTGTTGTTAACACAGAACCAAAGAGGTCGATTTCATGTTAAAGCCTCAAGACCAATATCCATGGGAGATTCAATTGACGACAAATTTGACTACAAGAAGAAATTGCTTAATTAAAGCTTTTGATATTCATCCAATCTCAAAGTCTATAAACTAAGATCTATGGTGGATTCCTTTGATGATAACTTTAATTAAAATAACCAACGATTTAATGAGAAATCTAGACATCTACCTCATGTCCTAGCTTTATGACCAAGGATTATTCTCATTGTAATTTCCTCTGATGATGAGTTCAAAGGCAATTTTGCAACGTCTATGTAGAGCTACAATTTGAATGCACCCCGTGTCCAAACCTTGATACTAGAGCCCGAGGTAGAATCATCAAATAATCAAGCCGAGACGCAAATTCAAAGAAGTCTTCCAAATTTGAGGAATATGAGGAAGAGAATTTTTAACCATCTATACCAACTCAGAGAGGTCTAACTCATACATGAACTTTAAGACGAAAGTTAGTTTCTATGATGCCAAATTCTTTTGAAGACGAACTTGAGGACAAAAATCGGCCATTTAGACAAATCTGCAGAGGCCCTGCTTGTCTTAAATTACTTAGATCAAGGTTCATGCGAGATTGTTTGGATTGCAAAAAATGAACAATTGCTATAAGTAAACAACTGTAGAGCCTCAAATTTTTTGTTCCATTTGATCCATTTAAATATACCAATGAATTTAAATGGAAAAAAACAAAAGTGCAATATAACTACTGTTTTTCACCAGTTCAATAACCAAAACCTTGAAGCTGAAAATTGTTTCTTCTATACTAGATGCATTCTCAAATACAACTCGTGCTATCTGTGCTCTCCACCTTCAATGCCATTAGTACAATAAAATACCCCTTGATTGTAGTCAACAACCATGCACAACTTTCAAATACTATGGATGCTTCAAAAAGTTGCTTGCTAGAGTTACTGTGTTGTTTAAGCAACATGTGAGCTGAAACAATGGCAGGAAGAAAAAGCTACAGCTTCACAAACGGGAAATTAAGTAATTGTTTAGAAGATATTGATGCAAGTTGTAGTGAAAGGATTGTTTCTCAACTTACCTCGATACCATCTCTCTAGACTAAAAAACCTTCTTTGATAAAAGTAAGTAGTGAAACAGTCTCCACTTGTTTGATAAAAGTAAGTAGTGAAACAGTCTCCACTTGTTTGATAAAAGTAAGTAGTGAAACAGTCAAATGAATAAAAGTAAGTAGTGAAACAGTCTCATCTAGTATAGAAGAAACAATTTTCAGCTTCAAGGTTTTGGTTATTGAACTGGTGAAAAACAGTAGTTATATTGCACTTTTGTTTTTTTCCAGTTCCAAAAAGATGGGTTTGCTTTAAAGCAAGAGTGGACCTACAGTTCTGATTCAGGTAGTGGGTTAAGAAGTCCATGTAACTGTGGTAAAAATTATGAAACAACATTAGTTGAGAATGTACCTGTTCCTTAATTCAAGGCACTTATTCTTAAAATATTATTGAAGTTTGGGGCTTTTGAAACCATTTGATTACTCCTTTTGCAGCTACATAAACCTTTCAATTTGTACTAGCCTGTACTAAGTTGCATAATTGAGCTAAATACTGTTCTTATGCTGGCGGGCTGTACAGATGTTTGAATTCGACATTGTTTCTTCGTCTTTTCAGCAAGACGTGTATGTGACTTCAAGTTTTCCTGGACTGTTGATGACGTCCAATTGACAGGTAAGGTGAAGTGTAAACTACTACTAATCTTATTCAACGTCACACTGATAAAAAAAACATGCAGCTTTCATACCAAAGCATTGATAATAATGTAGAATTTTGTTGATATCAACACTTTCACAGGATTAGCAAATCCTGCATCATCTTTTACAAGAGCAAACGTTAATGGTTGACTTTCATACTGTCTTAACACAACATTCTTGGCCTTTCAGTTGCTTGAATTAAGAGTTTCACATGTTGAACGTACGTCAGCTGCTCATATTTATTAGATTAGCTACAGCCTAGGACTTATGACAAGAGTGACGTCATGACTCGTACCAATAGTAAGATCATGCTCTTCCTTGCCAATCATTAAGCAACCCTCCGACAATATCTTTGCAACTCAGAACTTCCCGTTCTGGGTGTCAGAGCGCCTCTCATATTCACTTATTCCCAATATAGCCGCCTTCCTCAGAGTGCCACACCCCAAGCCACTTGACAAGCAAGCAAATTTGGCCACAGTGGCATGAGAATACGATAATCTACTCGATAAGAATGATCACGCGAAGAAGATGCTTCGGGTACCAGGTAAACCTGAACGTAAGCGCTCCAACTGCCCAACTTGTGAATAGTTCACATTCAAGTTAACCTGCGATGTGTCACAAGCAGTGTTGATGGGTAAAATGTTCATTTGCAGTCCCCAACAGCCAGAAATTGTTGATTAATATCTGCGAATTACCGCATAAAGGTGCTCAAATAGGGGAATAGAACTTGGAAGACAACATACAACCCGTTCGAAATATTTCTGCCGTCATCACAAATAATCCGTCGTCTAAGAGGAAGATAATGCGACAAAAAATTGGTAATCTACTTTAAACTTGCAAATACTTGACGAAATTTCAACAGTGACAGCAGAAAAAATCTGAAAAAATCTGCATGGTCAGAGTACTTTTCAAGCTCTTAATTCGTGACCAAACACGACATAATGAAACATGCATGTATTCAGAATCAAGAGTTACTCACTTTAGGGCCGTAGTTCTGAATGAACCACTCAGACACATTCGGGTCATTAGCTTCGAACATTATCTTCTCCACTCCCAAGCGCTCAATAATCTTAGCCACCAAGTCAGTGTGGCAGTTGTTCATACTGTTGGTAAGGCCATCTGAATTGACCATGATCATATCTGCTCCTGCCTCTAAATAGCGCTCAGCCCGTTTTATTACCCAATCAAGATCTACTTTACCTGCATGAATTCCGAACACTGGAATGTCATCGACTTTCACTTAATGTGATCCCTCTAGAGCCTTCGATAGCTCAGCTCATTGCAGTGATCGATAGTACTCAGAGAATTTTATCAAATCCAACAGCAGCACTAAATTCTTCAGTGGCATGGTGTTGTAAACACCAGTACGAACAAAGAGTGTTGAAAATTAGAGAAAGATAAAGATTCATTAATTGAAATTATATAAAGCGTTAGTAAGCAAAAAAAATAATAATATTAAACACAAACACAAAAAGGTAAGACAGCCATCAATCTCCACATTAAAAATAAAAATGCACAGAAAAGATACAGCACACAGACAGGGGAAAACGAATTACCAGACGAAGCAAGTTCAGCATTTTCTCCACCAAGGAATGAAAGCCCAAGCTCAGGTTTGGCCCTCATTCCTGAATTTTTCACTAAGCGTATTAAACGAAGTAGATTATCTTCATTAAGCTCAATAAAGCTAGCGTTCAGCTCTACCGTGTCAAATCCAAGTTCCTTGCAGTCCTGGTCACAAAATATATTAGTTTAAATAAAGTAAGCAGGTGAGCGGTCGACATTTTGTTGAACTAATACATCCAAACTAAGTAGTTAGATGTGTCAAAATCACATACTCTAATCCAAAAGAGCGTGAGGCGAACATGAAGGTTTATCGCTATCCTAGTAAGCATGTAAAGGAAAAACTGAGAGCGTACTTGCACATACTGTTTGAAACTACCCGGACCTTCGCGGAGAATGTGCTCTGCCCAACCACCAGTGCTCACATACACATCGTGGTCATGAGCCTGGCGGATCAATTGCTTTAAGATGTCTCTAGCCACCAGGCTCATACAGCCTCCGGAGAATTTAAGGCCGTCAATGTATTCTCCCATGCTTTCGAACAGATTCTGCATCACACATGCGGCTAACCAACATTATAACAGAAGATCATGTTCCAGAAAATCACACCAACTGCATAGAGGAGACTCAAGTGGACAAAAACGTTCCCAAGGAAAAAAAGAAACATAGATCATAACAAATAGAATGGGAATTGTACTCCTTGAATCCATGACTCGGAGACATGGAAAACTAGAAGGTAACTTTTCAGACACAATACCACCCCAACGCAATGTGAAGAAAAGAAATGAAATAATTGATTCCTACTCATGTCGGAAAAAGACAAGGCGTCAAAGAAAAAACTACAAATAACTAAGACTTGAAATAAGTGGCTGACATAATGTCAGGCATAGATTTACTATACCAAATCAAGGTAATTAAGACGTAGAATTGGTTATGGATAGACATAGACCTGCAAGTGTTCGGGTCCAGTGACAGAGTGATGCGGTCCGTGAATCTCTGTTATTCCATACAGTCGCGGTTTTACAGGCCTTCCAATGCTAGCTCTTAGGATTTGGCAATTTTTTATCATCCACTTACGGTCCTCTTTGCGTCCACTGAACAGGAGATTACAATCAGTGAAGGTTCTAACGCAATTCTGATTGAGTGACCAATCCACAAGATTTGTTATCAAGATTTTAGACACTCCGCAAATGCCACCCTAACATTTTGCACACAATGAAAACAACAATCAGCCACTTCATACGCTTCATATTTAGACGTACCTTAGAAGAATAAGGTCTTCCTCCATCTTATTCAATTCGAGCAACCCTTCAGCTAACCCTTCCCTATATAGTCAAAGGAGATCGACTATACGTTATTCTGCTTGAGCAGAAAATATTATCTGCAGTACAACCAGTAATAGACACATGTAAGCACAACTCACCTGCTCACAAATCGTACTTATTGATGATGCTTACACAACTTCTCAAATTTTGGTATTTATCGGCCGATGCCATCGTCACTAACAAAATTAATGGCTCCTACTGATCATTTAATCCTAACCTAGCATAATTGAAGTTAGGTCAGGATTATATGATTAGGAGAAGCCTGTAATATGGTTCAGCCATGGATCTCATGAGACAGTCACCTTCGCAAATACAGGTACCTGCTAACCATGTGCCGTCGATCTTGTAGCTGAGAAAACATGTTACAGAAAAATCTCATCTTCAGTTTGACATCCTTACAAGAGTCTCTTTCAAAATTCAACGCCCAGAAATAACGCGAAGATGGCTCACATAAATACATAGATCTTATCATTTCAATTCACCTTTGACCGCCAATCATACATCGCAAGCAGATGCAATCTACAATTTGAGAGAACTTCTGGAATAACACATATCATTCTCAAATTCGAGTGTCCTAAATACTAAAATGCCTAAACAATTGAACTGTGCGAAATCCGACCACACTGCAGTGATCATGCCCGCTTATCGCCTTACTCGAAGATCCAAGACAAGAATCATCCTCCAAAGCTTAATACAGATGAACAACAGGACACTTACAATGTGCGGCAAGAACTAAAGGCACGAGGACAACATGACGAGTGTTGCAGGCGTGCTACAGAAACGGGCAGACGTTTCAATTCAGAGGGCAGCTCACTTCAGGCCACGCTCACTCCGCAAGCACCACGAGCAAGGAAAGGCCTCGGATCGAATCACACCAAAAGGACAATCGCCAAGCCACGCACATTCAAACCGGGTTAACACTCTTACCCTGAAGCCAAATCCGACGAGAGGTAGCACCACAAAAGAAACAAAATCATGTCGCATTGTATTATAAGCTATCAGAACAACACCTTCAAGCGATGGTTCTCTCTCGGTTCGAGAAACTGCTAGAAATTCCCTGTAGCGTCAATTTGAACAAAAGCTCCATCGAAACTCACTGAAGAAGGTGTGAGTCGACTAGCAGGAATATTTTGCCACCTGCCCTGAAGCACATACGTGGCATTTTCCCATAGGCTTCTCCTCAAGACCTCGCTGTCCTAACAGAACATATTTCCTCAATACACGACGGCTGACGGAATTCATCCATCTACCTCTTCCGAAGTGTCCATAAAGAGCGGGTCATATCTGCTGACGTAGTATGGAAGAGCTCTCCGCCTCTAGGTGAACTAGATATTCTAGGCCCACGTAATGATCATGCCTGTTGCCCTTCAGTCCCCTTCAGGGACTGGCTCGACTGTTGCCCTAATTTGTTTTGAGGCTGCTCGTGTTTTGAGTATATGTGCAAATAGCATGGATGTTGATCGTCTCCGATGATTGTGGGGCTTTCTTAGGGAGCTTCTTCTGATATGGAAGGTGTCCTCAAGGCTTGACTTACCACTTGACTGTGTGAACGCAGTGAATGCCGAAGTGTGTGGACTATTGCTCGGAGCCCGGATTATCGTGCTACTGAACCTTGCCGTTCTTGGTAGATTTTTAGGCACTTGTGTAGGAGAGAAATGGCGATGGACATCGTTGCTTCGTTGTGCGTTGGAGTGTTGTTGGATTCACGAAGCTGAATGTAGTTAGATAGGTTGTGCCTGTATTTGTTTTGGAGTTGCATTTGTATTCTGTGGTGAGGTATTCGTGTCGCGGTGGCAGTGGGTTGTATGCAATTCAATTGCGAGGGCATGATTACGGGGTGATAGTCAATCCACAATGGTACAGTAGCTCCTCGTGAGTCTCTTTGGGAGATAAGCACTTCATTGCGGGGGAGGAAGTTGTAGATTACGATTGGTTTTGCGTTGTCGCGATTATGTGTCTACTCTCTTTCATGAATTTTTTCTTGTCTATCTCCATTTGAATGTGGTGTGAGATTTCGCCGATCTCAAACGCTTTCGGATACTGCTGAAACACTTTAGGTAGCCGCTATTTAGGTGAAATTTCTCCATGGCTTCCTCCTCAAAAGATGAGATCAGCTTGTATTATGAAGAGACCCCCTCTGTTATCGACGTCTCCGTGTCACAAATCCAATCCAAGTCGATTCACCCTTCGTTCTCACAAGCCGCAGAGACTTGGCATGGTATAGTGCTTCCTACGAAAGTTAAATTTAGTTGGAGCGAACCCCATTGTGCAAAGAGTAAACGAAACAGAAGAAGAGGTGACTTATTTTTTGCTAGGGTTTCTGTATTCAAAAGCCTTGACTCTTGGCAGGAAGGAGGTTTTGGCGAGTTTGTTAGGGAGAGCAATCGCCGAATGAATCAAGTTTTCAGGTTAGTCGCTCAAATCCATTCTCCTATTGTTTCATCGTTTTGAAATAATTATGTCACCTTTTGGAATGGGCTTGACTAGGCAGTAACATCGCTTACTGCAATCAGCATTGTCTCGTCGTCACCAATTTTGGTGGCCTTACTCGTAAATATCGAGATTGAGATCAACTGTGCTTTTCTTTTGTACTTGGTCTGTATCCGGAATTGTTGACTGTGAGGATTGATCTTTTCCAGGTGCATGACAATTATAGGAAGTAGCGCTGGCCGGATGGTTAAACTGCCTCTGCTTGAAAGGGCTGGTATCAGTGCTTTGGCTGGTGGCATAGCTGGAGGCTTCACGAATGCAACGCTGCACCCGATTGATACCGTTAAGACGAAGTTGCAAACTAGGGGTGCTTCAAAATTGTACTCTGGTCCTCTTGACGTTGTCTCTAAGGTGAATAAGGAATCCTTCAATCTTTCATCTGTGGATCTCTGCAATTCAATTGGCCATAATGTGGGGGATTGTTGAAGGGTTACAAAAGAACGTGGTGATGGAAATAAGGTTATTTTTTGGTTTGGTACCAGTAAAGATGGAGTGAGGAGCCAAGGAGTCATAGTTAAACATTAAGACATTCTCCCGTGCATGGTTACTCTGGAACGGCTATCTTCATAATTGTCTTCGTGTACATATCCTTCAGCTTTGCGATACCTGTTTTTATTTAATCAACTTTCTACGATTCCCTAACTGAATACATTACATGGAATTATTACTGATGCAATCAAATATTGACACGCACATTTTTCCAGGTAATTGCAAAGCAAGGCATTGCAGGTCTTTACAGTGGAGTCCAGGCTGCTTTTGTGGGATCCATAATTTCTTCCTCTATCTACTTTGGGACCTATGAACTAGGAAAGGGCGTCTTCACGTCAATAGGCAATTGCCCTAAAACCCTCGTTCCTCCTCTAGCAGCAGCTCTTGGAAACATAACCTCCTCAGCAATTCTAGTGCCGAAGGAAGTTGTGAAGCAGCGCCTGCAAGCTGGAATGGTCGGTTCAGCATTGGACGTGTTTCTGCAAACTATTCGAACGGAGGGTATTGGAGGTTTATACGCGGGATATTCGGCTGCGTTGTTAAGAAACTTGCCATCGAATATTATCAGCTTCTCTACTTTTGTGAGTCTGATTCCTAGGAATATCCTGCTTCTTTCTTTTGCTACGTGTGTAAATTCAGGTCACGATGGTGGGCTTGTAGCTAGCCAGTGAGTCTTGGTACTCATACTACGCGTGATATGTTTCAGGAATATTTGAAACTCGCCTGGTTGAAAGACAGTGAAAAGACAACTCTAGAACCATGGCAAAGTGTGATTTCAGGAGCAGCAGCTGGAGCGTTGTCCGCCTCTTTAACGACTCCATTGGATGTGGCTAAGACTCGATTGATGACTCAGGCTCGTAAATCAGTTACTAGTGCTGGCTTTTCTGGAGTTCGTGCAGAAGCAGCTGCTCGAGCACAAGCTATAGCTGCGTACACTTATACAGGCGTCGCTTCCACTTTGCATCAAATATGGGTGGAGGAGGGAGCGCTCGGACTTACAAAGGGAATGGGACCTCGGTTATTTTACAGTGCGTGTTTTTCAGCACTTGGATTTTTCGCATTTGAAACCACGAGGGTTATTATACTTAAAAAATATTTGGAGGACAGAGCTGCAACTGAAAACGTTCATGTTAGAAGCCTTTGAAGTTGATGAACGTTTTCTGCTCTCATAGCAGATTTGTAATATTAGCCGTGTACGGGCACTTCTCCAATCTCTCCAATTTGTTAGTGGAATAATTGATCCGTTCACGGCGCGAGTTAATTTGTGACATTTCCAGATCCAAAGTGCTGCACGTGCATTGGGTGCACTAAAGTTGAAGTGTGTAACCAGGCATGGCTTCACTCTGCGAGTTTTCTCTTTCTTGTGATTAGTCCCTTTCGGAATGAGTGGTTAATGCAATTTTGCTTCTGAACATACATACGAGGACTTCCATGAGAATGTTCGAGTGTATCTTGGTTTAAAGTATTTAATGGAATTCAAAGACTCTGGAGCTCATCTTGTGTTCTATCTTTATCCTCAGATAATTTATAACTTCGTCGAAATGTGACCACGATTCATTCCCATAGCAAGAAGCGAAATCTGTGTCATCATCTTGATTTCTCATGGTTTGTTGCGACTTCTCGACGATTGATAATATAATCCACTGTCGCCCAACTTACAATTCAGCACTTTGCTTGTCGTAACAGATACTCTTGAAGTAGTGCTGGAAGATGTGTAACCTGGTGGTCATTGGGGTTGTTGAAGCGAAGCATTTACAACATCCGTAAGTCGAGTTTCCATGACGGAGATTGTGCCGAATGTATTTCTCAGAAGCAATCTTGTTTTCAGGGCAATGAAAGCACCCACACTAATTCGAAAATGAGCACTTGTAAAATCGCTTAAATTCCACTGGCTTTTGCTGGGACAATAATTTTAATGATGTTGCAAGGGTTTACATCGTCCCCCACGGGATTGGCAAGATGGATTAGACATGTTCTGTACACTAAATAAAAGCTTGGAACTCTACAGTATGATTCAAGCTGGTGGGCATTACGTGGATTATCAAAGCATCGACTTAAGAGGGAATATAACAAGTTGTGTTGTTTCTTTGAATCAGATTACATGATTTAACCAAAATCTTCTGCTCGGCTGGACACTTTAACAGAACCCCATGCCCAATTTGCATCTAGTTCATACGTGCTATTTGTGTTTTCCTGGATTCTTTCTCGGATTGATGTAAAATTGGGTAGTTGGAATTCCTGTTCAACATGTAAAATTATCTCATGTGCGCTTTGGCGAGTTCGAGAAAAATCATCATAATTTATCACGATGACACAAGCATTGCGCTGTTTCAAAATGCAACCACTTTTGCAGAGCTGAATTACAACTGGTACTGGTCTTTACATGGAGCAAGTTCAAACAAGGTCTGATAGTTATCGTTAGCTCATCCTTCCTTTCAGACCGGGATTCTATTGTCTCCTGAGAGAGTGCTGGTATCAATACTTCACTGCACCACGTCATTAGACGTTATAATATGAAACTTATAAGGACCGAACAATCGCAGTCTGCACAAGTGGAGACAAAGATTGAAAATTTGTTGTCATTCAGCAGTACGAATAAAATTAAACCCAATGACAACCCACAGCAGGAATCAAACACAATGTTATTGTGACACTGTAATTGCAACCGAGTACCCTCGGCAGGACTACAAGAGAAGTTCAGCGGTCCACCAAAGTCTCTCATGATACAAACTGCCATGGTAATCCCAACCACCAGCACCACCAGCACCACCAGCACCAGCGCATCCGCCACCAGAGTACTTAGATCTGGCACGGCCAACTTTCCAGCCCAGCGGGTAGGGAGCTTCCGAGTGGACCGGTATCACCAACCCCCACAACGCACAGACGCGCAGGCATCTGTCAGCGCGCACATCTTCAAGCTCTGACACACCATCTTGGATCCCAACATCGTGGCGCGCATCGCAGCATAAACAATCGATTTATGATCCGTATGTTTTGATGATGGGAGGGGAGGATAATGTCCGAGGAGGACTGGCATCGTCAGGTCAATCGAGTGGGAAGCCAACTCTACGAACATCGAATCATCAACCTTCCAGACCAGAATCACAGAAGAGAAAAAACAGAGTTCTACTCATCTATCCCAACGTTTGATCAGATTTCAATTCAGATAGTTTATGAGCAACAAGACAGTCGTCATAAAACGGCAAATGTGAAAGGACGGCATCGGTGTGGTGCATCATCAACTGCTGACACCACCGCCAAAGGGGCTTTCGAGACCAAGCAGCGCTGGACCGTGCCATACAATCAGCTGGTGCCCTCTGATCATGCGAGGTGACCCCATAATTCCACTCACAGTCAAAGCGACTGGCGGTGTCGATGGGCCTGAGCACGCAGCCTGGTGCAGCTGCAGGCGTCTTCAAAGCTGAGAAGAGGTCTGAGCTGAAGATATCCCATGTCTTAGATCTTCACGTCTGTGTCTGATTCTGTGTCTGCATTCCCGTATCAGTGGTTGCAGTGCTGGTTTTTGATGGTGTTGCAGGCTTCAGCTGTGGATGTGTCGGCTGGCGTGATGCATGAGAGCTCTGAGCCTAGTGCATTCTAGAGACAGGGATGTTCTGGTAGCCTTTGGTGCCACCGCTGTCTCACAGTAGCTGTGCCTACGATACATGGCGGTGGATATGGTGATGTGCGGCGTTTCCACCTCTTGTTATGAACAAACACTGCAAGTCTAATGGCCACAGAGTGCAAAAAATATTGCATGGACTTTGAAATAGGTGAAGAAACAGGCAATTCTGCACCCCATATGCCCATGTTATGCTAAGTCTCACAATAAATAAATGAATAAAATTAAGACAGTTTTATATGTTGATGTTTGTAGGTTTATTATGTGAATATTCATGGTCCGTTTTTTTCTGTTTCTTTTTTTCTTTTTGATGATTTGTGGTTAAACTTGGTAGATGGAAGTATCATTACAGTAATTCTGTAACTATAATAGATGCAATTAAGTAATTTATTTGTTTTGGTTAAAAGCATGGATTATGTGAATCATGAGGAATATATTACAAAGGCTCTGTACCCAACTAAAGGATGATTCTGAACTTTTGATGTTGGTCAAATTGCATTGGTGCCAATCAAATCCACAATCAGTTCCAGTACTTTGACTCTGCCAAATACTGATAGGTACATGCATCCAATAATTATGTATCTTGGTAGCAGATAACTAATGGAAGGATAATTATCATTTGATTTTAGTGAAGATTAGTAATTAAAAAAAAAAAAAAAACTGACAGGACTGAGAGGAAGAGAGATTGTTGATAAAGCGCTTGCGAAATATCTGGGTGTTATAATACAAGAAGAATTGTTAAATCATATAAAATCGATAAAAGTTGATTGTATAACTCTAGGAAACGAGGTACAACTGGAAAAAATATTTACATCAAAAAGCATTACAATCTGCACAAGTCATTTAACAAAATTGCAATGGAAATCAACTTTCATGGAGTGGTATGAGAGAAGCAGTTCTCCAATTAATATCATGATCCTCTTATACATCCAGATATCGCCACATCTTGAACAAAATGAGTGAAGGCAAAGCAAATTTTCATTTGTGCCGAACATGAAACAAAAACTAGCAAGACCTGCAAGAATACTTGAATGCTACAAGCAAGAAGATGCGCTTACATTATTTGCGAAAGTTCAACTGAGCAAGTGCGGGTGGCCAATCTGTGAAGTACAGTGTATGTAGCTGAACCACCTCGGCAGGTCTCAAATATAATCCAGACTCGTAGGGGAAAACTCTCTTTAACCTCCTCCATCGAAGCATGAGGTCCATGGGAGAAAACTGTGGGGAGATCATGCCAATCGATGACATCGTGTGGGTAAATAATACAGTTGCAAGGAGCGGGTGGTGTAGTAAACAAAATGTATAAACGTCTGGCACACACACCTCGGCATCCCTTATATCCTCTCTTCATATTTGACTCGGGCTTATCGGTGAGGAGTGCAAGAGTGGCAGCCTGCTTGCAGTCACTCGCTCCGAGCACTGTGAGGTCACTCAACGACGAAAATGAAGAGTACGTATATGTATATGTGTATTTATATATATCATTAGTTTGTAGAAGCGGGCGGTCACTTTTGTCGAACGCCTCAGCTATGCTGGACCCCAGAAAACTTAGGCCTGCACGACCAGCAGGCCGATGGTCCGTTGCTTCAAAAGTTGGAGCCTTCGAAGGTCTGGCCAAAGCCCCAGTTGGGTGGAGCTACGTTGTTGGATACAGCGACAGACCCGTCGCTAGTGACAGCCTTGAAGGAGATGGCTTGGCCGTGCATCCTGCTGTTGCCGGTGAACTGCCACATCTGGCCCCAGTTGCGCTTTAAGGGTTGCCAGTTGGTGCTCGATCCCTTCATGTACAGTTGTTGGACATCACCAGCTCCTCCGACGTTGGTAACAAGTACCAGCAAGAAGTAAGGGTTGCCGTTGACGGTGAATCTCATGCCTCCATCTTTCAAGCAAGACACTCTGCCAAATAATTCAAACTTCGAGCCGCATTAGAGGTGGTGTTCAAGAAACTATGTCGAATGACAAGGCAATGCGTGACGATTAACAGGCATTGTTCTGGTCGGACATATCGATGGCAGTGCTTCTAGACTGCGAAGATAGTCCCGACCACAGTTTATGGAACGTGATGTACCTCCTGTAGTTGATTGGGACGACACCGCCAACTGTTCGAGCGATCTTCCTAAATACGGGCTGGGCCAAGTCAAAGTGCTGCTTTGGAGGATTGCACCAGCCTCCGTTGGAACCGGTGGGGCAGAAGTTGGTTACGGTGATGATTGCTGATCCTCCAGGGATACAGAACTTGGAGCCACTTGGGTCACATGTGAGCTCGTAGCACGCTCCACAGCTGAGTCCGCTGTTGAATAAAGCGGAACTCAGCGCCGCAGTGTCAGTGCCATAGCCAGAGCTGTAGAGGTTCCCGAATCCACACGCGCCCCCTGTAGACTTAAACATACACGAAAAAATATAAACGCTTAACTTAATGGGGAAAGAGTGAACGTATACAGATCAGAGGAAGCACACTCCAAAATGTGGGGGAACTATAATGCCACACAACTGACGATTACGAGCCAACATACCCTGAGAACAGACAACCAGATCTTCAAAAACTTCCAAGACTCTCATTAATTACAGGCGACATGGAGCTTGCACAATGGCGGTAAAGAAAGCTAAAGTGCACGAGAAAGCTTGAAAACAACTCGCAAACAACGAACACTGGAGACCATGTAGTGATTAATAACTACAGCTACATTGTCAACTCCTAACGACCCCAGCCGGCTCGTGCTCCTCTTCTTAAACTTCCAGAAGCATTCATGTTCGGCACGTCCGTCTTTACCACTCCAACAAAGGGTTATCCCATACAAGCAGTCAAGACACAACAGCTCTGGTTTTTAAATTGTCTCGCTGATGAGACCCACTACATTGCTAGAACCACCAAGAAACGGAACTGGAGCAGTGTCGGATACCCACCTTGGGTGCCGGAAGCATCAGCCCCGCCATAGTAAGTGGCATGAGCTCGGCCCCAATTGGAGGCCATGAAGCGGCTCCCCTTCGCCTCCACAGAGACCAGCAGAGCCAGCATAGCTATCAATGCGAGACTCCACGCCATGACTGTTGTGCAGCAGGGGCTTGATTCAACTCTCTCTCTTCTGTCCTGTCCCAGCGAAGGAAGGCAAAGGGACTAGTGTGGTGCAGTTGAGTGGGAAGCTGAGAGAAAGGCCGAGCAGCTGCTGCTCCGGGTAAAGTAGTGTTTGGGACAAAGGAGCAGCAGCCGCAAGAGAAGGCACAGCAGGAGAAAGAAGACACACCCACTGTGGTTTCATCCGCTAATTCATCCCTTACCTGCTGTGTCTTCATCCTCTTATTCATCGATGACCCGGCGTGGTTTCATCCTGTATGCTTCATCCATTCATTCATCTATAATCGGGGTAAGGTTACATCCATAATTTATTCATCCGTTAACCATCCATGATCTTGTGTGATTTCATTCATCTACTCCTTCATCCCTGCACTGTAGTGGTTCAGAAGCCGACCTACCTGTCCTGTCTCTGAAAAAATATATGTGTATATTTGTATATGAAGAAGGGTAGTTTTTCATGTATAATATTTGAATGTAGAGTTTGGAGTTAATTTTTTTAATTTTCAGAAAATAATGTTAATCATGATTAGTTGATTGACTCTTATTTCTTTTTTCTTTTTTTTTTAAATATAATTGTACACAATATCTATGTTATATTGTCTACAAGAAAAATTGCAAATCAAGTCTACAAACAAGGTTGCAATACTGTATTTTGAAATTTAATTTTTTTTAATCCAAAAATTTGGTATCAACACTTACCTTTTGTATTCCTCACTTTCAAAACAACATTCAAGGTATTAATTAGCCATCTATTGTTGAAATCAGTCTATGATATACTTAATATAATAGATAACTAAGAGTATTGAATTATTCCACGTGCTTATTTTATATTTATAAATATGTATATTGATTCAAAAAACATATTTATAAATTTATTCTAGAAATATATTAAAGACTTAGAAAGTATTAATTGAAGTGTTACTTCAATAGTCTAATTAAACATCATATCAATAATTTGGTCATTATGCAAGTGTGTAGTAAATAAAACAATAAAAATGAAGATGAAAAAAGAAGTAATTAAAAAAATATGTATACCTCTGAATAATTAATAATACTTAAACATTTTACTATATTTAATTTGGAAAATTTTATGATGACCTAGCCACAAAACAATCTAGTTCGTGGTAAAGATTTTTTTGTGGCTAGGTCATCCTAAAATTTTCCAAATAAGACTTGGTACCATTAGTTGGATAGTTACATAATAAATAAGACTTGACACCATTAGTTGGATAGTTACATAATAATCGAATTCAATATGATAAATAGTTTTTTAAAAAAGATTGTATAGAAAGATACATTCTTGGATTTTTGGATTTTTTTATAAATATTCTTTGGTATAAAAATTCTATGAAAGATAATCTTTTAATCAAAGTATACAAAAAAGAAAAAAAAGAAAAAAAAGAGTACATTATCTAACCTACAATAAGATTAGAATTATGCCGTTTTTGTACTGAGACTTCTAAAAACACCTTAAAGACTCTTTTTTTTTCATGATTTTTATGTTTTTTTCCTATCTATTCTATTTTATTTTGTATTTTTATATTTATCATATTGAAACAGTTTTTGAAATTTCCTATATTAATAGCAGTATGTTGAAATAAAATATCATCAAACAACCCATGGTTTTTAAGTTAGAATATATAAAATCTATAAAAGCTTTTATCATTTATATCAAATTTTTTTTAATTATTTCACAAGATTTTGGTCTTTATCTTATCATACGGTACTAAATTAGTACATTATCTTAATTCTTCTTAGAATTATTATATCACATGTATCTAGTACCTCCATAAATTATATATATATATATATACACACACACATATATATGTATATATATAATAGTTTCATTTCTTCTGCAAGCTATTTTATAATATCCTTAATTTACATATCTAACATATTCTATATTTAAAATACAATCTACCTTTAAGCAAGGAATAAATGAATATAAAAATATATTTTATAATATTTTAAAATCCTTGTTTTCAATTATAAATCGAAATTAAATCATTTCTTGTTTAACAGCTACTTTAATGGAGTTGATCAATCTTATGATGCATGCATTTGATCATTAAATTTTTTATTATTATCATGTAAATTCTTTCGTAATAAAATAATTTATACTTTTTTGTTAAGATAATTGCAATGATTATTATTATTATTATTATTCTTATTATTTTTGTGGTTTTAATCTATAAAATAAATCAGTATCAGATTAAACTTGAAAATCAAACTATTTGGTGTTACATTATTATTAGTCTAAAACACATCTTTGAAAAAATACAAGTTTGACATCAAACTTATTTTTATCACCTCCATACAATATTTTTATTTGATTTGAATATAACAACCATAAAGTTAGAGGTCTAATGTTTTTGTCAAAATCTTATTTATATTTGGTTTTTTTGTTTTTTATTATTATTTTTATTTTTAAGAATAAGTTCTAGCAAGGGCTCTTGCACCCAATATAGATTATAAATGTTATTTTTAATGCCTTGCATTTTATCTTAGATTTATTTATCAAGTAGTATGTTTTTTTTAAAAATAAAAACATTGTTGGTATCTAAGATAGTTTCTATTAATTTTTTTTGTATATTTTACAATAATGATTATTATTATGAAAATATAATCTAATTTATCTCTTATATGATTTTAGCTAATAAAAAAAAATCTATGCTACAACATGTTGTTACAAAACATATGTTGTTGAAATATAAAAGTATTTCAAGAAATGATAACTTTAAGATATGTTAATAAATAATAAGTACATATGTTTTGTATTAACATGTATTCTCAAAGTGGCCACAATTCCTCAGAACTGTGCATTTCGTACCCACATGACTTGGTATTGACAGTAAAAAATAAATAAGAAAAAACGGAAAGTTTGCATAGTCTGGGTACATTGATTATGCAGACTCGTAGAAGGCGTCGTCAGTAGCTGATGATGAGCAGGCATCATCTGGCAGAGGATCTGTTATAAAAACTGAGGAGTACCGCGCTCATGCGCTCGCCACGCAGGAGCGTGCCGGTGGCGTCTTTCCAAGTCCTCCGTGGGGCCTTGTCACATCGAGCATTTCGAGAGGGGCAGATGACCCTCTCTTTCCTCAAAGAGCTGCAGTCGATTTGTTTGGTGAACGGGTTGCGTGCCTCCAAGTACTGATTACGAAGCTCCGCCTCTCCGCCACCATTGGATGCTTCATGGTTCTGCAACTCGGTTAGCACTCCCCTGGCCTGACTTCTGTCCATCGGCGGTCGGTGGATCGGTTCATACTCTCTTCAGGATTCTGAGTCGATTGCATTAGTATTTATAGCATCGATTGCACAAACTTGACCGTAGAAATTGGGAAACTAACTTTCGGAACATGAGTGTTTTTCAATTTTTTTCAGCAACGACGGGCTTGTGGGTGGGGTGCTGTGACTAATTGCCTGTTAGGGACATGACTTCGATGGAAAGAACGCGTTGCGGATGGATATCTTTGCTATTTTTGTAAATGGTTTGACACTGGATTTTTTTTCAAGTAATTTGTGAAGAGGATAATGGAACTTGTGTTTTGTTTCTTTCAAATCTAGATAATTAGACAACTCCAAGATCCTGTCAAACCGCCCTCGTCCCAGAGAAGAATGTTCTTGTGTGAGCAACCTAAACAGAGGAGGACAAAGATAAAACTCATGGAAGTGGCTGGTGATGGTCTGGCTGATCAGATCAGACGGTGCCCTTCCATAGGGTCCGGTACATACTTCCATTTTGAAACAAAAATTCGTTGAGAAGAACAGTACCAAACTTGTTTGCAATTGTAAATAATATTTATTATTGAGGATCTTTAGTGTAGAACCTTACCTACACAACAGTGCCAACAATTATCCTGCTGCAAATTGGTGGTATTGTGAAAAATACACTACATGTCTTTAATATTTCTGCATGAATTTGCCCTTCTTCAGAAGAGGGAATAGAGGAAGGTTGTTCTGGCATCACCATTAAAAATGTTGGTTTTGTTTCATATCGTTACATGCCACCCAGTTAGTTTGTCGCCCAATCCGCTAAGGGCATCCTTGGCATTATCCACAGCACTCGATGCATTCATCTTGGCGTCATTCACGACGCTGGACGCATCAACTACCTGGAAGGTCTGGTTGAAAGTGCTGGAGCCATCGCTAATCTTGCCCCTCACCTTGCTATTGCCCTTCCCCATAAGGTCACCGAAGCTTGCCTTGGCCTTGTTTAGGTTCTCCCTGGCATTCTTCACTGCAGCGTCTGCAACGTCCTCTACGTTCGATGAGGCTGCAGAGCCGGCTCTGCAGAATCGTTCACAAAGTCAACATCTACCTCACAATCACGCATCGTTCGAGTGCAAACTCGAAATCTAGACTAAAGACCTTTGCATATCAAATTCTTTTGAAATCATTCACATTGGAGAATGTAAAAAAATTGTGGGACATACTGCTTGGCAGCTGATCCTGCATTCTTCAACCCCTCGCCAAACCTCTGAGGGGAATCGTTCTTGGTCAATTTGTCTGCGCGGTCAAGAAGGACATCGGCCTCCTTGGCGGTAGTAGCAGCACCATCGCCACCAGGACCAGTCAAAGCAAACGCAGGTACTCCAGATACCACTATTGCACCTGCGGCCAGAATTCCAACCATGGCTTGCCTCACTGCCTTAGACTCCTGCAAAAAAATGAAAACAATATTACCCACATCATGATTCGGTGTGTCTGAATGGCATTCCTCCCCAAAGAGCTTCATACACAAACAAAATTGCAGCAGGTGCACTCTGTTCCGCTTCCACGTGACTCATATCACCTTAGTTACACCAACCTATATGAAAAGTCCCATGAGCACCAGCAAAACCAAGCTGCAATGCATGAGGATTAGAGTACCTCCGAAGCGCTGGCACGAATTGTGGGATTGGCCTTAACTGCTCCGGACCTCAACGCCACAGGTAACAACCGCACGGCTCCAAAGGTAGCGCTGCAGGAAGACCTACATTCCAGGGCGGAGGGCGCCACCAAAGCGGCGCTGAAGATTGCAACCATTGTGTTGGTCGCCATCCTAAGTGCTAGACTAGTTCACGAAATGGAAGATAGGCAGATTGCTGCTTCACTGCGTAATGCTGAAAGCTCTGATACCGAAAATTCGAATTCAATTTCTTCTGACGAGGAGCAGAGCGCCGTATTATGGAGAAAAGCGAGTCGAGCGCTGGAAGGGGCTGCTGATTTGGCAAAGGCCAGGAATGTGACATCTGGAGTTGCCTCATAGAGCGATGCGATTGCTGGATACAGGGACAGACCGACGTGGCGGACCTCATGTGGGGGGAGTGTGGGAGCAGAGTGAGGCTCTCAGGTCGTTCCCACTGGGTATGCTTTTGGATCCCCGTCTTGGGAACGGGGAACGGAGGGTTCCGCGGCCACGTTGTCCAGGGTGGGGCTTGAACCGGCCAGGGGCTGCTCTTTAAACGCGGTCATGGAGCTGTTTGCTGTCTATATCCGTGCATATGGTAAGTGAGCCACGTCATCCACGAAGCAATTACTGGTGTGGAAATTCAACTCTGAGAAACACCCATTTTTTATTTTGGAAAAAGGATGCCTGAAAGGTTTTCTTAAAGCTGTTCTGCTATTTGGGTCTAGTAACTCTGAACCCATTGGAGTTGTATGGAATATGAAGTTGGATTACAAACCTTCAGATTATTATATTTTTAATGATACTTTGTTGAGTCAATATAATTGCAAAGCATACTTTTTGACCACAATAAATAAAAAACAATAGGATTGATTACAAGTTTTATAATAGTTTTATAGGCTTTCATGACCTCTTAACAACATCATTTTGTACATCTTCCATGTTTAATTATATATCTTGATTGAAAGAAGTATTTATTATAAAAGTATAACAATATTGAGGTGCCATCATATTATCTTTTTATTAGATTTTAGATTTTAGATTTTTATAATTGATAGAATTTTTTTAATTTAATATTTGAAAATCAAAAAATTAAATAATAATTTCTTAAATCATGTTATAAATTCAAAAAAAATCCAATAAGTGTAATATTATCATATTTAAAATAAATAATTATTTTTTACAATTTTATTAGATGTACAAATATAAACAAATTTATTTGTTATAAAACTTATTGAAGTAAAAAGATAAAGATAAATAAATGGTAATAAAAATAGAATAAATTATTTAATAAAAAATATTATTTTAAGTAAATTGCTAATTGTTAGAGAATTGATTCTTGGCATATAGAAAGAACATCCTATGGACATAGGATACAATCAAGGGCAAAGAGTCAAAATCAAGAGAATAAAATATCTCCTAAAGAATATCCAAAGGACTAGGTAAGAATAATTAATATATGACATAGAATATCTTTGTAATACGTAAGATGCCAAAAGATCCTAGGATCATTGAATATCCTCGTGGTACGAGCCAAAAGATCATAGGAGTATGTGTATAAAAGTCAAATGGTGGAAGAAGTCTTTTAGGATAGCAATTACCACCTATAAGTAATAGGTCTTGGAAGAGAGAGTTATCTCATTCCACACTTCTTTTATGTACAACCTTACTGATTTTTACTTACTTGTGTTATGCTTGTTGTGTTTTTTCAATATGTTATGGGCCCACACACCAATTTGGATGAAGCCAACTTTTTTCACATTATCCATTATAAAGAACCAACTGAAGCATGGAAGATTCTTTGCAATATATATGAGAGCAAGAACTTGTCCAATATCTTTTTCACAAGGAAGAAATTCTTTACTTGTAAGATGGAAGAAGGTGAAGACCTCATGCCTCTTATTAATGAAGTAAGATTCTTGCAAACCAACTAGCAATTATTGACAAGCCTTTAGAAGATGGTGATATTGTTATGACCTTATTCATGAGCCTTTCCGAGTCCTACAACTATCTTATTATGGCATTGGAGTCTTTGAGGTTGAAAGAGCTTACAATGGACTATGTGATATCAAGACTTGCACATGAAGTAACTAAAAGAAAAAAGAAGGAGCATCAAAGTAAAGATTTGACTCTCTTTTCAAGACAAGGCAAAGATATCTAGTCCAATCAATGTCACAATATCAAGAACAATGTGAGAACTTGCTTCATTTGTAAAAAATTAGATCATTTTACATGAAATTGCTACAAGGCCAAGAAAGGAGATAAAGAGAATGCTAATAATGCACGTGATAAAGTTGGAGGAGATGATTATACATTCATGGCAAATAAAGGCACCTCTATAACTGCCGTGTCCAAATGGATCATTGATTCGAGTGCTATCAAGCATATGAATCCATACAAGTATTCATTTGATACTTATGAGGTTATTCCAGCAACAAAAGTTTAGTTAGGAGACAATAGCATGGTACAAGTCATTGGAATTGACTCCATCATGGTAGAGATTGTTGTGAAGAATCAAATCAAGAAGATCAGATTGAAGGAAGTCTTACATGTGCCAAAGATGAAGAAGAATCTTCTTTTGGTGAGCAAACTTGTTTCAAATGGTTGTAAGGTGTAATTTGATATGAATGGATGCTTTGTGAAGACATTGAAAGAAGATAATATTTTGAAAGGCTTTAGAGATGGCAATCTCTACTTCATCAATTGAAAGAAGGTGAATGGAATTGAAGTAGCGACATTTGTTGAATTTCCACAAGATCAAGATAAGTTTGATATTTGGCATCAACGCCTTGGTCATTTGAATGTCAAAAATATGAAAGAATTTCAATCCATAGTAAGTGGCTCAGATCTTCGTCAATCATGCACAAATCTTACTTGTGAAGGTTGTATTTCAAGGCAAACAATAAAGAGCTTCATTTCCAAGTGGAGTTACAATACGTGCAAGCAAATTGTTGGAGATTGTGTATTCGAATGTTTGTAGACCTATGAGGATGCTATCAATGGGAGGAGCAAGGTATTTTGTCACATTTATTGATGACTTTTCAAGGAAGGTGTGGATTTTTATCGTCAAATCTAAGAGTGAGTATTTTTTAAAATTTAAGGAATTTAAAGCACTTATGGAGAAAGAATGTGAGTGCAAGATCAAGGTGTTGTGCACAGATAATGGAGGTGAATATTTATTAAAGCATTTTGATGAATATTTGAAGATTCAAGGTATTACAAGACAAACATCCACTCCTTATATTCCACAACAAAATGGAGTTGTTAAAAGAACAAATCAAATTATTGTAGAGATAGCAAGGAGTATGTTTCATGCTCAAAACCTTGCATATGAATTTTTGGGCAAAAGCTATGGTGAATGTAATGTATACAAGGAATATGTGTCCTACAAATGCACTCACATCAATGACTCTATAAGAAGCTTACAGTGGGAGAAAACCTTGTGTTTCATACATTAAGACTTTTTGATGCATTGCTTATGTAAAGATACTAGATTGTGTGAGGTCCAAATTTGATGCAAAAGGTACAAAATGTGTGTTTCTTGGGTATTGTGAAGATACCAAGGCATATAGGCTAATGTGTTTGGATACCAAGAAAATCATCAAAAATCGTGATGTTAAATTTGTGGAGCATAAGAGTACTTATGAGCACTTAGAGATGTGTCCAAGTGGGAGTAATGATATATTTGTGGATACATCTTCAATTTCAATAAAGAAAAAAGAAGAAGAAAAAGAAGAAGAAGACAATGAAGATAGTGGAGATGTAAATCAACATGAAGATCTAAAGAAGATGAAAAAGAAAGTATATGCAATTGATAAGACCAATACTGAAAAAATTGAAGATGATGATGATGATGATGATGAGTACCAACCTTTAAATAAGAAGAGATTAGCTTTAAAAGAAAAGAAGGTTGGAGGAGGCTATGGAGTGCATCAAGGTGAATCTTCTTTAAATGAAAGGAGATATCCTACAAGAAAAAGAAAACCACCTGGTGAATGGTAGAAGAATCACATCTTTCCTCAAGTAAGTAAAAAATATACCAATGTTGCACTCCTTGTTGATCCATTGACTTTATGTGATGCAATGAAGTCCATAGATGCATTGAAGTGAGAGAAGACCATAAAAGAAGAGTACAAATCTGTCATGGACAATGGAACATGGGAATTGACTCAATTTCTACCAAATCAATCTTGAATTGGTTGTAAATGGGTGTTTAGAATCAAGAGGGATACAATGGATAATACTATGAGATATAAGACAAGATTAATTGCCAAAAGATACTCACAAGTTGTTGGTGTTGATTTTAATGAGACATTTGCTCTCGTGGCCAAATTCACCACCTATAGAACCATTGTGGCAATTGGGGCAGCAATGGATTTAAAGATGCATCAAATAGATGTGAAGACAACTTTCTTGAATGGAAAGTTGGAAGAATATATCTATATGGATCAACCTCAAGGATTTATTGAAGAAGACAAGCAACATCTTGTTTGTAAGTTGAAGAAATCCTTGTATAAACTCAAACAATCACTAAGGGCATGGTATCAAAGAATTGACACATTCTTTGTCAATGAAGGATTTATAAGGAGTGAGGATGACCATTCTATATATGTGATATAATCAAAAGATTTCTT